>WBMW01003583.1:41943-112508 GCA_013396635.1 Penelope pileata
GGGCCTGAGCACGGCCTGCGGCTCCTCCTCGCAGGTCTGGTAGCTCTGTGCCCCCAGAACCAACCTCTGGTGAGACTGGGTGGGCCCCTGGCCCCGTGGCCACTGGTGAGTGTTTTGGTGTCGGATGCAGCCGTTTGCCGGGCATCTCCTCTGTAAGGGTCTGGCCCAAGCTCAGCATTTAGAAGTGTATGGAATCCAGAATCCAAATTGTTTTGTGTGTCCTGAGCCAGTCACGTGGTCTAGAAGAACAAAATTCGTCATGAGGTCTTCCTCCTCCACCCCCATGCTCCTTCACAGCTCTCACACCACAGCTGCAGGACGGCTGGGAGCTGGGATGTGCTGCTCGCCATGCAGAGCCCAGCTGCTGTGCCAGCTCCTGGAGAGAGCTGCTGGGCGCTGGTGGGCCCGTGCCAGTCTCTGCTTCCTCTGCCTACAAGCTTTCTCTTCTGATAGTTTAATTGTGACCCTGCATCCAAACGTTCCTGGTGCTGATGGTGATCTGGGACCAAAAGCACCCTGGAAGCTGGAGGTGCTAAGGATCTGCTCCTTCGCGTCTGGGAGGGATTCGTGGCCAGGTGTGGCTGCCAGCCCTGCGCTGGGCTCCCTCCCCGTGACCGGAGGATGTTAACGCTGCTCCAGTCCGTGCCTGTCTGGGGTGAGCACCGGTCCCTGTTCCTTGCTGTGCTGCAGGTGGGTAGGCAGGAGCCCCCGCCACCTTCCCCTTTCGTTATCCACCCTGGTTCCTGCAGAAGGTGCTTGGAGCTGTTCTGCCAGGAGTTTCATGGGCAAGGGGAACAAGGGTGAAGGAGTGGGGAGGGCAGTGATAAAATGAAAGAAAAGCATCAGTTAGCGTTCACCTGCAGAAATAAGCCTTTCTGCTTGTCAGTACTGCTTCGTGTTTAGCTAGCGTTTTCTGCCTGCAGCTGTCTTTTGCTTTTTACCTTCCAGACGCAATAATTGTGCTGCAGGGGATGAAGTCCTCTGCTTCTGCTGCGTGTGCTGTGGTCTGCCTGTCACCTCTCCGCAGCCATGGAGCAGTTGGTAGCTCTCTTTGGGCTGGGCAGGCGGGGGGGAGATGCCCATGGCAGAGCCCTGCCCCAGCCCAGCGCTGGTTGGTGCGTCTGCTTCTGATTCTGTGCTGGAAGAACAGGAGGGACATAAGGAGCTATGTGTGGTTCACAGTGCTTGGGGATATGGAGGTCTTCTCCAGGTTTGACAAGTGGCAGGGGTGAACATCAGCTGTGGCTCGTGGGCAGCTGACAGCAAATGTAGGATATGCTCTGTTGGGGATGGCAAAGGGTCTTTTCACTTTGCATGTTGGATTGGAGGGGTGCAACTTAGCAGCACCCTCGGTAAGAGCTGCCCTGAGGGTCTCCTGAGACAGGAGGACGGGCTGCAGGGTGGCCCTCCCCTCCCCCAGCAGTGTGGGACAGGCAGGTGGCTCCCCACGCCTGGCAGCTGCACAGCACCCGTCCCACCCTCCCTTGTCCCAGGAACCCATGGCCCTGGCGGGGCGGCCCCGTGCCTCTGGCTGCTGAGCTCCTGGCCCTGGGCAGGGGACAGGCAGGGCACTGAGCCTGGGCTGGGAGGGTCTCGTCAGTGCGTGCCAGCTGCAAGTCTGGTGCTCGGAGCACTGGGGCAGGCACTCTGCTGGCCCTGCCAGAGCCACACCAGGGATCCTGTCCCTCTTAGAACAGGGATGTGCCCTGCTGGCTTGAGCTCTGCCGTGAGTGTTGCTTAGCACGAGCAGTGTGACCTGTAGGTTTGCCTTGCTCTGTGACCTGTGGTCGGGACTGTGCTTTAAGTATTCACGGGTGAAAATAGCATCGTTATATATTTGATGAACTTCCCAACGTTACTTTTTATTATCAGTTGCTGGTCTGGTGACACGCACTCCCATGTATCCAAACCCTCACTGATGAGGGCACAGCATTGCTCCGCTCCGGCTGCTCCCATCAGGCACCCAGCGGGCACGGCGTGCGCTGCTCCCTGTGCGGCTGCTCTGTGCCCGGGGCAGCACCGTGCGGGGTGTGCGGAGATGGGAAGGGGCACAGCGACGGCCGGGTGCTCTGCCTTCGTCTGCTGGGCTCTCGTGTTCGTTTTTGTTGCCATCAGAGGCAAATTCAGGCAGTTTGGATTCCAAAACATCTTCCTCGCTGTGCTCAAGGTGTTTGGGGGAAATTGGAAGTGTGTTCATAACTCTAAGGGCAAAAATGTGCTTCCTCAGAGAAAGGAAAGCCAAGCCCTTGGCTTCTTGGCTGTGCATGGGCCGGTGACGCAGCTTGCTACACACGTTTCCCTTCCCTCTGAAACCATGGATTGTGGTCCGTTCTTGTCCAGCCTCGGTACCCCCAAGCCTGAATCAGGCCCCACTTCAGCACCACGGTGCCACATGGGCTCCAGAGCCTGCATGTTCTCGTTTGCTTTCTGACTGGAAGTGTCAAAAACGTGCTGGGCTCCAGTGTCCTGTGACCAGGCGGTGCCAGGGTGTGTTGTGGTCACCTCCCCTGCACCTGCTCGGGTCAGTGGCAGTGCTGGCAGGGGGGCTGCAGCTGTGGGCCCCTGTCCTCTGCTGGCAGGAATAGATGGGTGCTCATGCTTTGTTGGGAAGGGGCATTGGGAAATGCTTGTGTGCATCTCAAGGGGAGTAGGAGGCCTCGTGGTTTCCTTCCTCTGCCGCCTCCTCCTCTGTTCCCCATTGTGAAGGAGAAAATCCCCCAGGTGAGAAATCTTGCAGCGCTTCCCTGCAGTGATTGGACCTGCAGTGCCAGCTGGTGCTCGTCAGGTGCACCCAGCTGCTCCCCAGGTGCAGCACGGGGCTGCTGTGTCTGGGAGCTGGGGCGGGAGAGTGGAAGCTGCACAATTAAAACCCTGGGCGCTTGCTAACACTGCTTCAGACGGCTGCTGCCCTCACAGTTGAGGGATTATGGACTTGGATTTGGGATGTGCTTGTAGTGTCACCAGAAGAGCTGTCAAATGTGTGTTTGCAGAAATGGAGGCTTGGAAAATGCCTTTAATTGCGCTTCCGCTCTGCACAACACAGATTGCCATGCTTTGAGCTCAGGTTTGTTTGTATCAGGGACAGACATTGATACCACAGCTCCTATCGGGGCATGAATATTTCAACAACTGAAACGATGCCTGCCTGCTCCAGAAAAGAGCTGCCTCCATCCGCGTTTGATCTTCCCGTGAGCCTAGCCAGCTCAGGTTGGCATCCTGGCTGTTTGTTTCCTACAGACGTGGTCTGCTACTGCGCTGTTACTCTTTGTTGCCGAGGCTCTGGGTACCCCAGCTGGGAAGCGGTGAGGTTCCTAGCACAAAGAAACAGGGCCAGGATTTGCACCCTGTTTTGTTTGCTGCTCAGGAAGCGCTTTGTAGGCTGCATGAACCAGGGCGAGGTGGGGTACAATGTGAAAGTCCCTGCAGCAGTGATCTGAGGGAAGAGTTTTCTTTCAGTTGTGCCCCACGTCCTGCCCCACACCTTCCAGCCGTGCTCTTCCACGTTCTGACGGTCTCTTCCTATGTCTTCCTGCTATTCGGGAATGCAAAGTCTTCTCCACAGTCGTTAATGAAAAATGACTCCAAAGCATCTAATTAGGGGGCACTTCCTGCAGCCATGGCCCGTGGTGTGGGCAGTGGCAGCTTCTGGGCTCTCCAGGGCATGCCCTGTCCCCTCCTGTGGGCCATGGAGCTCTGCGTGCCCAGTGTCAGGGCTGGGCTCCTCCACGGCGTGGGGAACAGCAACAGGACTCTGGGCACGGGGTGGTTTTCCAGTGGCAAGTCTTGGTGTGGTAAGGTGTTTCTCTGCTTATTTTGTCCCACAGATGGTGCAAGAGGTTAGGTACCTGTTTTTGGAATATTATTGAGTTGTATTTCATGCTGTTTGCATTGCTGTTCTCCAGCAGAATGGCAGAGCTTGGCCTTGAGGGTAGAGCTGAACGTGTGTGATCTCTCTGTCTGAGGAACGCATCTGTTGGAGCTGTTACTGAATCACAGCCACGTGTGTGCCCTGGGTAGCAGTGCCTGGTGCATGGAAGCCCAGGGCCAGCCTGCAGCAGGACTTGATTTGGGGCAAGGAGAAGCCGTGCCCTTATGTATTCCAGCAGCCTGTGACACGTGAGCTGGATGGCTCTGACGGCTGGCAGAGCCGAGGTGGCTGGGAAACCCAGGAGGGGTCAGATGGCCGTGGTCACGAGCAGGGAGCTGGCAGAGCTTGTGAAAGGCTGCAGGAGGAGGATGGACCCGTGCTTGTGTGTGTAGCAGAGATTCTGTGTGTTGGGACTGCTCTGGGCAAAAGCCAGCTCCCCCTTCCTCCCAGCGGGCCGCTGCCGAGCTGTGCAGCGAGGTGGCTGTGAGCACAGCACGCAGCTGGTGCGGCCCCGCTGGTGATGGAGAGGTGGGGAATGCTCGGGGTCAGGGATTTAGGGGCTTTTTAGAGGCTTTGCATTGCATCTCGCCTGTACGTGTCTGGGAGAGGTGTCCCTGCGTGCGTCTCATGTGCAAATGGAGTTTGAGTTGCTGTGCTCCTGGTCTGTGTTGAGAAGAGGAGCGGTTCGGGGAAAGGATCCTCCAGGAAATGTCGATTTCTGCGAGCACAGAGCTCCTGACAGCGATCTGGGGGGGAGGAAGGGGTGGGAACGAGGGGGAGGCTCACTGAGGTTCTTCTCTTTTCGTGTAGCGTTTTGGGAAACCTCCAGCCAAGGCCCACGTACACTCAGATGAATCAGCCTCCCATTTTGCCATAAGTAATTGGCAGCTCTCGCTGCAATGCAGGTTTGATGTATGCCTAATACGCTTCTAGATTGATTGAGGGGAGAGGCTGCCTGAGATGGAGCTGGCCTTTGTACGGAGCCCCCGAGCTGGGAGGGAGGCATTGCGGGCTCCTTGACAGGCTGCAGAATTTGCTCCTCTAGTCTTAGGGCTGTCATTGGTGTTCCTCAGCTGTAGGAAATACATTTCTTGTTGCATCCCAGCAGAGAGGGCACTCTGAGCTGGCACACAGCACTGCTGCTTGGCACGGGGTTTCCGTGGAAGAACCTCGTTTTGTAACAACTTCAACGGCATATTCATGTTCCTAGAGGAGTGACTGTTCTGTGCTGACAAATAAAGCGTTCTGGCCTTCTCATATTCCTGTAGCAAAATGAATTTCACTTGTTTTCTGAAGCATCTGGTGCCAGTTCAGACTCAGAGCTTTCTGTGTCTGCTGCAGGATTTCCACTGTGCTCGGAAAACTTAGCAGACAAGCTCAGCATTCACCGCTGGAAGGGTCTGGGGTGACTGCAGGGCTTCCTTCTCCTGGAGGCAGGACATGTAGGAGTTGCCCTTGGCAGTCTCAGACTGGCCAAATGCCTTTTATTTCCTGTTGGGAGCATAGTTTTACATGGAAAGACTGTGCTACTTACATGGCTCCAGAATCTGTTGGTAAATATTGACTTTAATAACACACGCTTCACCTTAGCAGGATAACAACATCGGGGGCTGAATGCCCAGCAGTGTAACATTTGTGTTCCTTATGATATTTTGATCCCAAATAGCAAATGTATGAGTTTTGTAGCATTTGAAAGTTCATTAGGAACAAGTTACTTTGAAGAACCTGTAGTTATAGGTGTGATTAGTTCAGTCTTGGGGTTTTAATCACGGCCAGGGCTTTGCTGAGCTAAACACTGTCTGAACAGAGGCAAAACAAGCCTGGCCTCCAGTTATTCCTCTGTGGGATTGCCTCCTGCAGGCAGTGTGTGGCCTTCCTCCCTCCAGTTCTGTGGGGGAGGAAACATTCACAGAAAGTACAAAGGTCCAGTCCTCGTGGGGAGCAGAGAACGTGGCTGTCACCGCAGCGTTCTGCACCTGAAATGGAGCACAGCAAGGACTGGTGTTACCCTGCACCGTTAGAGGGGACAGAGGGGACTCCTGGATATTCGGAGATGCAAACACACAGGAAGCAGAATGGCATCTCTTTTCCACACATCCCTGCTTGGTTGGTTCAGTGCTTTATGTGTAGCTGGAGAGAGATTGAACCCAGGCCAGCTGGGCTGAAGTTTGCTCTGGCTCTCTCCAGTTCGCTGGACAAGTGTTTTACGTTTCCTTCAGCATAACTTTAAATGGACGATGTTCTGCCCTGTTCTGGAGAGGAGCTGGTGTTCCTACAACTCATGCTGTCATGTAAGTAACCTTTCTCTTTTCTGAACAAGGTCATTACATCATGATGCAGTAATCCTCTGCCTGTGGGATAAACCATCCTCTCTGTCTGTGTCTCTGTCTCCTGCTCTTATCTGTGTCTGTTCTCTCTTCCAGTGTGCGTGGGGGGAGGAGAAATGAGGGGAGAGCAGAAGTTCTGATTCTGGCTGTTAAGCTATGCTTAGAGAGAATAATGCATGGGTTGTGCATGGGAAGGGCTGTTGTCTCACAGAGCTGTTGCTTTGATACTTTATCCACAAAGTGAAGCTCCCAGGTCTCAAGTCAGAAGAGCCTGGGGATGAAATTACACCTTTGCTAGGCTCTGACAGGTTAAACTTTACAGAGATGCAGGTAGCAAATTAGCCACAGGCTGAATTGCAAAGGAGGGCTTTCAGATGGGCTTTAAAAACCTGTTGAGGAGATTGAGTGGATAAAAATAGTAAGTTCTTGTGTCCCTCTTTTTCCCTGTCAAGCTAAAAGCAATCAACAGAGGAAGGACCATGTCATTATCGTGGTCTCAGCCCGGAGGAACCTGTGAGGTGGAGCAGCGGGGAGGTCAGCACGGAGCCTGCAGCAGGACCCGGCCCCGCTGCTGCCTGACCCGCTGTCAGGCCATGGGAGCAGGTCTCCTTCCTGCTCACTGCAGCTTCTAATTTGTTTTGGGTGCGTCTGCGTACTTCTGCAGTCAGTTTATTCCACAGTGTAGCATTCAGAGCCTGCCTGAGGTGTGCCCCCTGAAGGATGGTTCATAACTATTTTCAGTTCCCTTATAAAGGGGTTCAGTGGCTTGTGGTTGCCGGGACGGCGGGGCTGTGCTTGGTGACCCCCCAGGTCTCTCCCAGGCCCGTGCTCCTATGTAACCCGAGGTGATGCCATCTACGCTCCACCAGGATGCCGGTGATGTAATTTCAGACTGTCTGGCCTGAGTGCTGCTGAAGTCAGGGAGGCTGCACCTGTGTGAGGAGGGACTGGGTTTGATCCTGTCTTTTTTACCCAAATAATGGGCAGAGGACAGCAGGGTTTGATTCAAACTGAAACTGGTTATCGGAGCAGAGGAAGGGCTGATGTACCGGTGGGTGACTCCATCTCTCACCTGCTGCAAGAGGAAACAGCCCCTTGTAGTTTCCTGCGCAGCTCCACGGTCTCTTGGAGATTGTGATGAACAAGAAAGTTGAGAGATCAGGATGGAGGGGCTCCCCAGACTGGTTAAGAGAAGTCAGGCTCTTGCTGTGGGTGGGTGTTACGGTGGTGGAGCTGTCAGGGTAGCGCGTCTGGAATCGCATGAAGGCTTTGTGGTTGCTGCCATGCCATGCTCTGTAGCAATTCCAAGCGTGGCAGCAATACAGCACGTGTCCCAAAAGCTGGAACTGAGTGCCTTGGCTGTCAGCAGGACAGGACTCTGTTGGATGCCCTGCGGGGCATGTTGCTGTGGTATGGTTCTGCACTCACATGCCTTCACAGCCACAGAATCACAAGATGGCCTGGGCTGGAAGGGACCCCAAGGACCATCAAGTTCCACCCCCCCCTGCCAGAGACAGGGCTGCCAACCTCAAGATCTGGTGCTGGATCAGGCTGCCCAGGGCCCCATCCAACCTGGCCTTGAACACCTCCAGGGATGGGGCAGCTGCAGCTCTCTGGGCAGCCGTGCCAGCACCTCAGCAGCTGCTCAGTGAAGAACTTCCTCTGACATCATCAGACAGACACGGGCAGCAAGTTGCTTGGAGTGCGAGCAGAGGAGCTTGGGTTGGGCTGTGCCCATCTGTAGCTGAGCAGTCCCTGCTCCAGGAACTGGAGAAACACCTGACGGTCTCTGTATCCTCATGGTAACACTTCTGTGCTGTGTAGTTGTCCCCAAATCCAGGAGTCTTCCCATAGCCTGACGTCATCGTTGTCCTTGTTTCAGCTGTGCCGCCTCTGTTGGTGCAAACAGGCTCTGTATGGCTTTGTCCAACGTCTGAACATTTTAATGGAGGAGGGGAAATTTCCAAATGAGATTAATTTATGTTCTTCTATCGCTGCCTGTTATTAGAAAGATTCTAGCAAATTAGCTTGTTCTACTTCACTTGCATTGCTGGTTTGCTTCTGTTTAATTCTGGCAGGACTGCTGGACCCGGATTCCAAGGGGATGACAGTGTTGTAGAAAAATCATGATCACAGCACAACTTCCCAGCCATCAGTTATGATAGCTTTGACTTCTCTAACAGTCTACATTTCAGCAAAGCATTGATTTTTATTTCTTAGCAGAACTTGTGATTTGCTGAGCTATAGCTGTGGCAGCAGCTTTTCCCCGTCCTTAAGGGGTCATTCTGTGTATGTGTGTGTCTGAAAACTGCAGCATCACAGTGTAAAAAAGTCCTCCAAACATGCTTAGCTGAGTGGAATACCTTTCCCTCTGCATTTTGTTTTAAAGCCAAATGTCATGAAAACAACTTCCAGTGCTTCCATGTGGGCTCGCAGTTTTCTCATTGGTGCTATTGCTATTGCATGCCCACTTTGCTCGGTGCTGGCTGTCGGTGCTCCCTACCAGCAGCCATCTGGGAGAGGGAGCAGCTTCCTGGCACAGGCTGACATCTGGGCCAGCTGTGGGTGCCGGAGCCACATCTCGGGCACTGTCCCTCTGGGCTCTCCCTTCCCTGTGCTTGGCCTCGGATGGCACTGAGCAGTTTCTGGTACCGGATCCCGCTGCCTGCTGAGCTGCATTTCTGTGCTGCTGGCTGTGCCTCACGCTCTGAATGCAAAAGGTAGGACCTGGTTTGTGACCACACTGGGCTCGTGTCTTCATCATTCCAGGATGTCAGTGTCCCTCAGCTCCAGAGACTCGCCTGTTTCAAGTTGTTTAACTGGGAAGCAGTCACCAGAGTGAAGCCCTCACTTCAGTTTGGGCAGTGCTTGAGACTTGGCATCTCCCTCTGCCCCTGTTCGTATTTGTATGGTGGTGGTTTATGGCTGCAGTGCAACCAGCAGACATGGAGCTGTGGCTCTTGCCTGATAGTTCGGGGGAAGCCAGCTTTTCTGCATTTTTTTTTCTTGTAATGTTGGAAAAATCTCATTGCTTTACTCCTCGGCTTTTGTTCCTGGAGATGTGAACAGGTTGAAGTTGAGAGAGGGGAAAAAGCAAAGCATGCTCTGAACAGCATCCCAGGTAAGCTCTGCGTGTAGAGGATGGGGGTTTTTCCCACATGTTGAATTATTTTGCAGTCAAGCTTCTGGGAACTAAATGGGTTTCCAGAGTTGTGTCAGAGCTCAGTGGTGAGATCACTTTCAGCAGAAAATAACCTGTCATTACTGTTCTCTTAGTCCGCGTTAACCATCCCACGAGGGGTTTCGTGGCACAGCTGCCATCCCAGGGGACAGTTCTTATGAAAAATAATGGCCTTTGGCCAAGTCCTGCCTCCAGTTATGTGATCTGACCTCAAGTTTTCGTTTAATTTACAGAATCGAGGTTTATAAAATAACTGTGTTTCTCATATGCATCAATTCCCCTCTCTGACACCTTCTAAATAGCATTTGCAGGAGGTCTCGAGATCTCTGATGTTTCCCAGCACGCGTTCAGCCCTTCTGTAGTGCCCTTCCAGATCGCTCTCCCTCACAACGTTTCCTTTCTCGAGCACAGTTCTTGGGATGGGCTTTTAGCAGATGGCTGCCGGCGTTGGCCAGCCCTTCAGAGCAGGGCTTCTGCCCCAGGGATGGTTCCTTACTGACAGGGAAGGAGTGCACAGTTCTGCCATCCAGACAGCCTTTGGAAGAGCAGAAACGTGTGTTCTTGTGGGCAAACAAACCTTCTGCAAAGACTTAGGAAGTGATTTCATCTCCATTTGTACCATCTGTAGACTGGGATCGTGTGTTGCACTTTGATGTAATGCCCCTGAATGTGGATTGGATCGAGGCACTCTTACAGTTTGCAGCAGCCAAAGTTACGTTAGTGCTGAGGAGAACTGCTGAAAAAGTGTAGTGATCTGCCTGGTAATGGTGACTGAGTTTTGTCAGTGGTGCTGGAAACTCCTCTTCTGCTAATGGCCGAGCTGGGGTGAAGTTTTGCTGAGCTGGGAGCGGTGCAAGCCCAGACAGCGGCACAGAGTTGGGTAGGCATCGTGTGGGGCAGGAGGGAGCTGAGGTTAGAGCTGGGCTTGTGCTGTTCTTCCTCGTACTTCTCTCCCAGGGAAACCAGTGGAACTAGTCAAAGGTGAAGGGCAGAGAAACTTCCCTCTTCAGCTCACAAGTCCTCGGGGGGTGTGTGCTGTGTGACATGAGTCCTGTTGCAGACTGGGGGGAATGCAGCCCCAGACGCTTCAGCAGCACGGGATTTCCTTGCTGGGAACACCAGAACTGCTGCTTAACCCTGCCGTGGTGATCTCTGGGGAGAGGGCAGGGCTTGGGCAGGCTGTAGAAGCTCTGGTACCCATCTCACTCACTGGGGTGAGTTCTTGACATTGGGAATGGTAGCTTTGGCCAGGCCCAGAAGGTGCCGGAGAATATGTGCTGGAGAAGTCTAAGAAACTCCGGTTTGGGGGATGAGTGAGAGTATTTGCTCTCCGCTCCCTATCCCAAACCCTGTCATGTTCTCTGAAAGCAAGTGAATGAAGTTATGGCCAGAGTTGGCAAGAAACTTCGGGAAAAGATGTTGGGCACAGGACTTCGGATTCAAGGAAGGGTAGGAAGGGAAGGCAGGAGAGGTGTGCAGGTGGAGCCCTGTGAGGGCAGGTGGGCCCTGGGCTGAGGGGTGTTCTCCAGGCAGGTGGGCAGCTTTCTGTGCGAGGATTGCAGTGAGCTTTGTTTTGCCAAGGAGAACTCGGAGGCTCTCTGTTCCTTTGGTGTTGTTGTTTGTTGTCTCTCTAAAATCCTTGACAGAGAAAGGACTTACTACAGTGTAAAGTGCTTGTGCCAAGTAAAACACAAAGGGATGGAGGCTTGAAATAGAGTTGAATATTTCTATGAGAAGCACAAAAGGTATTCTATTTCCAGTGCATGCTTTAATGCCACATCTTAGATTTTCCTTGATAGCATTCCTGCTTGATAATGCTTGTAATCAGCAGGCCCTTATCTGCTCTCCACCAGTATTAGTTGCAGCTTAACGACATGTTATTATATTGGCTCTTTATCACTCAACTTGCCAAGTCGTTTATCTCTCGGAAGGTTGGAGGGGAGGATGCATTGCTTCTCCCTGTCCCTGTGTTCTGCACCACACACAGCTGTTGTGCCAGAGCCCTGGGGAAGGTGCTCTGCCCAAAACTGCAGCTGATTGCACACCCAAACATGGGGGTGCCTGCACTAGTGCTCTAGCTGAGTTATTCTAATGCCCCGTTACCCTTTATCCACAGAATTTGGTGTAAGGGATTAGTGAGGTAGCTGGGTGGTACACATACAGCATTCACGTGCACACCAGTTGGAGTTTTGGCAGCTGTTGCCAGGAAGTTATCAAAGGGGATTTTTCCCTGGGCATAGGCAGGTGAGCAGCCGAGCTGTGTGAGTCCTGGGGCAGCGGAGCAGCTGCAGATCTGTCTTCTGGGGGCTGGGCTGGCACTGCCTGCCACATCTGGAAGGGCTGCAGGGACAGCCTGGGCTGCAGAGCAGGCGTTTCTTGGTCTTCTGACTTGATCGAAATGAAGGCAATTCATCCTGTCAGTCTGGGAGGAGGAAGCTCCAGACTTGTCAGGAAAGTGGTGGTGACTTAACTGCCTCGGTTGTAAATCACCTGCTCCAGTGGTGTGGATGGCTGGAGGTAGCCTGGCTGTAAACACGCTGGTGCACACTGCAGCCTGTGCTTCGCTGTGTGCAGCTGGGTTGTCAGATTAAGGCATGCTGACTGCTGAAGGAGTGAGCCCTGCTTTCAATGTGTTGGCATTAAAGCTGAGGTAGTGATAAAGTGCTTTCTAAGGGGGGGTCTGAGCAGTGCCCTTGGTGCTGCCAGCGCGGGTGCAGGAGCTGGGGAAGGTGGATGGCAGAGCCCCGTGCAGTTACCCTGCGTGGGGCTGGGCTGTGTGCACGTGTGCCCCAGCCTTCCTCACAGCCCAGGTCCCTCCCGTGGCACTTCAGGCTAAGCCACCAGGTGCTGCACGAGTGGCCTGGTACAGACACACCTGCCCTTCTGCCATCTCTTGAGGGGCAGCAGTGGCTTTGGCAGAAGGGCTTTCTGAAACGTTTGCATGGGGCAGAGCCATGTAACGTGGCTGTGTGTGCTAAGAGCACGTGGCCCTGTGCCCTCCTGAGCACTCTTAAAAGGTTCCAGGCCAGGATCGCTGCTCACTTGCTCTAGCCCACGCTGTGCTTGGAACAGCTCTCTCGCACTGGGTCCAGCATCACAGGTTCCTGGGACAGACAGATCCAAGCCGCCTGCAGCACGTTTGTCAGAGAGCCACCATAATAATGGGAAACAATGGCGATAGCTCACCTCTTGCCTCCTCCAAGCGCTCCCCAGCCATAAACTGATGAATAACGTGCCCAAGATCCCAGGGAGATGGCCAGCAGCCGGTGTTCTGGGCTGGAGAGGGGCCAAGGAGAGATCCCAGCTGCCCCTGAGGGCACAGCTCGCAGTGCCCTGGTCACTGGGTGTCCTGAGCTCTTCCCCTGTGTTGTACAAAGTGGTTTTCTCTGCTGTCTCCATGGCTCTAAGACATTTTAAAGCTTTTCAGAAATGAGGTAGTGGAAGAAATGCTATTCTGAAGCTTGCTGAAAGGACTGGGCAAACTACTCCTGAGGAAGCTGGAAGCCCCGTGGCAGGCTGCTGCCCCAGAGCCGAGTTTCCCATGTTCATGGCCGCAAGCCCTCAGAAACATGGATTCCTCTGTTCTACCCAGAGACACATCCTTCTGATGGGGCCTTCCTGAGCGGTAGCATGTTCCCGTGACGTGTTCTCTTTCAAGCTGCTGACGCATGACTTGCTGAAAAATTGAAAAATTGATGGTCTCCTCCAGCCAGAGACCCCGCGCTCCCAGGACCACGGCCTGCGCCTGCCGGGTTGCGGTGTGTCTGTGGGGAGGCCTGGTCCTGAGCACAGCCTGGCTCCCAGGTGGTCTGGGATCTGTTACAGTGTAATTGTAGCCGCTGGGAAGTGTGGGAATTGGGGCACCTTGTCATTATGCAACTGGCCGGAGTTCTGTGGTGGTCACAGAGCAGAGAGCATCTGGTTCCTGGCACTTCTCCGGGGCTCCCACGCAGGGAGGCAGGACAGGAGAACCCTTCTGGTTTCAGGTCCTATTTGAATATCGAAGGCTGTGTTTTTAAAAGACCTTAGCTCCCCTTGAGAAGAGCAGAAATTATGGGGATGCCGATAGCAGAGTGAATCAACGTCCTGAAAGTAGTGAGGCACTGGCTGATGGAGCTGGGGGTCAGGGGCTGCAGGCACAGCGAGGGGATGTGATCAGTGCTGGGTGGGCGATGCGGGCAGGTACAGGGGCGGGGGGTGTGAGTGCTGGGACGGCCAGGTGAGCAGAGCAGAGAGCAGGGGACAGCTGGGTAGTGGGTAAGGCTTAGTGCAAACCAGCTCGGTTGTTTGGGGAGAGAGGGGTGACAAAGCTCGTTGTCCGTAGATGTGTATCCAGACTGGGCCGCTCTGGATGGCAGATAACTCCTGAGCACAGAAACATGCTAGGGGGAAAGATTCTGCTGTCGCTGTCTTCAGCTGGCAGTGAGTGCTGCTCCCTGCAGTGCGGGAGATGCTTTGTGCAATTCAGACTGTAGGTTTGATACATGAGACTGTGTGTACAAGGGACAGGGCCTGGGAACTTGGCTGGAGAGCTCACAGCTGCTGGTGGTGAGTGCTGGATGGCCAGAGGGGAGCTGGGGGGTGTCTGAGACAAGTAGGGTGTGTGTGTGTTCATTTTGTCTTGGTTTTACGCCCATAAACTTGTTAGGCCAAGAGGCCGAGGCCTGGCTTTGGCAGCCGAAAGCCCAGGACCCTGGCCCTGCAGACAGCCGGGTGACTTGTGCGAATGCAGAGATCACTCAGAGGGGCCTG
Organism: Penelope pileata; assembly: GCA_013396635.1. Classification (NCBI taxonomy): domain Eukaryota; kingdom Metazoa; phylum Chordata; class Aves; order Galliformes; family Cracidae; genus Penelope; species Penelope pileata. The sequence continues at coordinate 56,072 of WBMW01003583.1, forward strand.
GAGGTGGTTGGAGTTGGGGATGGGTGTTCCTGAAGCGTATCTGTGTGGTGTCGAGGGGGTTTAGTTAATTATTGCTGGTGAACAGCTTCATAAACCTGAGACAAACGACTCACCAAGCACACCAAATGTTATCGCTCTGTATAAATCTTCTGCAGATAGCAGAAGAGAAATAGATCAGAACACAGAAAGTAATACGGAAACCAGTGCTGCGAGGAGCTGGGTTTGTGGTGGAGCTGTGGCAGGCTGCAGTGACTCTGAAGAGAACGGAGCAGGGCACTGCTCTGCGCGGCCCCGGGCCGAGGTGCACAGGCACGGCCCGGGCTGTGCTGCCTGTTTGGAGGCCTTGTGCTTGCCGTCTTCCCGGGTGCTGTGCATTCACCCGCTGGCACCTTGGCATTTGGCCCCGACACACCAAGCCTTCGGGATGCCCGTGACTTCAGTGGGAGCAGGGGGGATCCGATCCTTCGCAGGACTGGGCTGAGCGTGGCTGAGTCAGGGAAGGGCACTGGCCTCACAGCGGTGGGGAGGCTGAATCCATTCCCTTCTTAAAGGAGTGTTTGGCTCCTCAGATTGGAAGGGCCCACGGAAACCTGATCCAGCACGACCAGAGACTGTTCTGTGACTTCAGCGGGGATTGAATGAGGCTCTAAATGTGTTAAAGTCTTCGCACTATCGGCTGTGATGATGATGCTGATAAGCAGAATTGAATTAAACCATAATAAAGAGCTGTCTTTGCTGTACTATTCTCTGGTTTCTCCTGACAGAGGTGTCTGCATCTAGATTATTTTAGGTTTTGTTTTGTTTTCCCATGGTATCATACTCCCTTTAATAAATAATTTGTGGTTCTTTGTGAAAATTTTCTTTACTCCTGAAGAGAGGAGATCCAGTTTCGTGTCTGTTCTGGCTTTGAGGTGTGCAGTTGCAAACTGCTCAGCCGTCTCTTTTTGTCTTAATGTTGCCTCCTGTTCACAGTTGTGCCTGCACCTTGGGAGAAGTTTGCTTACTACAGGGTAAATATTTGCTCTTTTCTGTTATGCCAGCCATTTATTGTTTTATTTTGTTTCTGATGGCAGATAAAGGTTGTTTGAGCTGCAAGGAATGATCAGTTTTGCCAAAGAACCTTCATCTTGTGTGAGGGGGAGGGTGCTTTCCTACAGGTATGGGCGCTGAACAAACAGGGGGGTGGTCACGGCCTTTACGTGGAGGCTGCTCTTAGGTTTCACTCTGAAATTCACTGCAGGAGGGAAAAACCAATCCTGAACACTTGCTCCGGGACATCCTTGGCCAGTCTTGTGCTGCAGCCTTCTCCTGGCGCAGGTGTGCGTGCTGCCCTGTGCTGGGGCAGATCTCTGTGAGTGGGGCCAGCAGAGGCTGGGGCTGAGCAAATCTTGGTGTTTGTTGCTGGAACTGGGTTCACCTGGGGCAGTGGCACGCTGCTGAGAACAGCAGGCAGTGCTGCATGTTACCGGCACAAGTTCTGAGGACATTGCTGGCTGGTGTATCATGACACGCAGCCTTGCAAAGGGAAGCTTGCAGCTTCTGCTTCTGATCTGGCCTGTCACTTAGCCAGCGTTTGGTTACTGCCCACAGCACTCTGAGATCACCTGGAGTCTCCCATTAGAGCTAGGTAGTAATTTGGGGAGTTATCTGCTGTCTTCTCTCCCACCGAGACATGCATGCTGTGGCTCGCTGGGTGGCATGGCCCTAGCTGTTCCCCTGCTTCGGAGGGATGCTGTCCTGGCTGTGCTTGCCCTGCTCAGGGTGCCGCAGGAGGCCCATGGCATCTTTAGCTCTGTGAATTTCTCTAAGCCCCAGGGTATGTGCAGGGCCAGGAGTTGTGCTGGGGACAGGCTCAGCCTCTGGTGGCTCTGAGTCTCTGAGACCTGTTTGGTAGGCTGGTTTGGAATTTTAGTGCGTTCCGTGGCCTTTCTGCTGTTTGTTTCTTAATCAAAGCCTCGTGCAAGGCCCCGCAGGGATATAAATGTCTGTGTCAATGACATTGTTTCTACACCAGATATGTTTATACTCCCGTACTCGCACGGCCTTGCTGTCACACCATGGATGGCTCTGTCTGTCAGCTCCTGTCAGGCTGAAGCCGTGACGCCTCTGGTTTTGTGGGGTTTTCGTCAACTGCCTCTGTTTCCCACTGACCTCACAGCAGTCCTCGTTCTACATTTCCACATTCAGGAGCAGGTCTCTAGTCTGGGAGCATTTATTCTTCTCTTTCCTCGTGATTTTCCCTAGACACCGGTGCCTGTAGACAGGCTCATTTTGTCTGAGATCAAACGATACGTCAGCTGTTCGTGTTGGATTTTTTTAGCCGCTGTCCCTGGCAGCAGCCTCTTGCTCATTTCTCACCGTTTTTGCCACTTAACAAAACAACTTCCCCTCCATTTTTCTTTCCCTCCTCAAGGACGGAGCAGGGAGCAGGCCCTGCTTGTGGTGCAGCTGCCCTCATATCCATAGCAATGTCATAGCTGGGTGCAGGCAGGCGGGGGGCTGGCTGGGCTTCCTCGGGCACCTGCTGTCCTTCCACGCTGCTGCTCCGTCTTCCTCATATGTTCTTGGCCTGTTTTGCTGCTTATGGAACATACAGCAATGCATCTGCTGTACGTCCATTTCCTGCCTCATAAAACCCTCAGTTAATTCATGACGGTTTTGTTTTAAGGCCTGCAGTTGGTGTGAGCAGAAAGGTGGGGCTGGCAAGCAGCAGTGGGCTCCAGCCAGCAGCAGGATGTAGGTGTTCATGAGCTGTCTTAAGAACAGAACTCTTTGCACAGCTTTTATGCCATGGATCTGATGTGTGCCTGGCACAAGGAATCTATTTTGGGTCTCGTTGCTGCCTTCTTTCCTCTTCCCTGGCTTGTTTGTTTGTTTACTCGTTTCCATGCTTTTTGATGGTTCCTTATTTTTGGTGCTTTCTGTGACCCAGCACGGGGTTGCAGTGGTGCCAGTGCTGCTCTGGGAGCCTGTGCTCCCGTGGGGGCTGGCAGGGACCTCACCGTGCTGGGGACACGCAGCGGCCGTGCATTTCCAGGCCCGCGGAGCCCTGCGGTGCCACAGCATTACAGGCCGTGAGACCGCTAACGTAGCGGGCAGATACTGGCTGTAGGAAGGCAGTCAGCTGGAAGTAAAAGGCCTGGCAAAGAATAAAAGGCAAAACGCTGTCCCTGGGGAAGTGAAGAGGATACGAATGCCTTCCTGCCCTACTGCCCTAAAGAGACGATGCAGGATCTGGAGCACATCCGCTCCCCGGCAGAGGCCCGTGGCAGCCGGGCTCCGGTCCTGCCTCACCTGTGGGCAGCAGCTGGGTCCTCCTCGCTGCCATGGTGCAGGGATGGGTCCGTGCCGCAGGCCCTGCTGTGGGGTGGGTGCCTGTCCCCACCGGTGCCATTTGGAGGCCTGAGAGTCCCTCCCGTGTTCCCTGGGAGGGGCCCTGTAGTCATCTGGGGGCAGAGCTCAGAGGGCTCCCACGGGTATTTCTGCTTCCCCTGCCAGCAGCCCCGGCCCTGCTGAGCGCTGCAGGCACCTGTCTGGGGCTCCTGCTCTGGCACATGGGTTTGGGCAGCAGTGTTCACTACAGCAGGTCTCAGCTTGTAGGGGTTGCAGGGGCAGAATGAGCTGGAAGGTGGCTGGGAGGTGCTGGGGAAGGGCAGGTGGCTGTCGCTGGCACTGCTGCTGCTGGGCCCTGCCAGGTGTGCGGTGCCTGCTGCTGTGCCCTGCCCCTGTCTGGTGGGGACAGCCCAGCGCTGGGGCTGCAGGGAGCTGCGTTTGGCTCAGAGCACAGCAGTGCCTGGTGGGACCGTGTCCCTGGGAAGGGGCTGGGGCAGGTTCTTGGCACACAGCATTCTCGCTGGACAGCAGTGTGCTGTCACCTTGGTTGTGTCACATCGGTGAGAGTGTCACCCAGAGAGCAAACGCTGAGAGCACAGAGGAAGCACTGAGCCCTGCGGGGAGTGAGGAGTGGGGAAATCGGGCCTTTTTGCTGCTTTTTCCCCTCTTTTTCTTCTTCCAAATTTTGATTCTTTTTTTTTTTTTTTATGTAAACAAAATGAAAACCATCAGAGGCAAGGTGCTGGCCTATTTATTAAAAGCGGCCTTATTGTGCCAGCTGGAGTTCAGCAGGAATTCAGGGTGTCCAACAAGCAGGGTGTCAGGGCTCCATCTAGTTGCCAATAGTTACTCTGGAAGCCCAAGGAGAGGCTTCCTTGGCTGTTTGGGTGGTGGGGGAGGACAGGGACAGGGGATGCCAGCCAAGCCTGGTGCATGCTGTGCCCAGGCACTGCCTCCTGGCCCCCGCAGGACTGGGTTCAGAACCCGTATATATGTAATAGTTATATATAATATAATGATACAGAGAACTAACAAAACTTACTTATTTTTTTATGTGTTTTTTACTGAAATGAGCAACAAAACCATAAAACCAGTGGGGTATTTGACCTTGTTTTTGTGAAACTAATGCATCACTCTGGTCTGATGGCAGCGGTTACAGTTCTGTGAGTTCTCAAAGTGACTTTGGATTGAGTCTTGCTCTTCCTGTGCCGCATCCTTGAAGGCAGTTGTTCATGAATGTACGTCGTGCCAGAAAGTGATGACGTGAGCGAGACATGGTGGTGAAGCGAGAGGTGTATTTCTCCAGTGAGATCTTAGAAAAGTCTTGTAGAGACACATGGACAAGTTTTTCTTTGTGCTGAATGTATGATTGCAATTCTGTACATTGTTTGAAAATTCACAGGAAATGTATTTATGTTGGCTAAAATGGAGTCGCAGCGTACCAAAAGCGTTGCTGCTGCAGCCCAGGCGGGGCCGTCGCCCACCGGTGTTTGGTTGGTGCTGGGCGGGGGGTGCACCCCGGGGGCTGTGCCAGGGGCTGCAGCCCATGGGTTAGCCACGGCTGGTGTGACATAAGGGACATCTGCAGTGACACAACACCACGGCACGGCCGTCCTGGGGCTTCCATCGCTGCCGTTGTGGTGTAGCTGTCCCTGGTAAGTAGCTTTGCTTGGTTTACTTCTGACTCCTCTTAGGGAGCAGAAGTGAACCTGAGATGAGCTCTGAAATAGGAATAATGAAGTCCGTACGGGGAGTGTTGCAGTGTGCTTCCAGTGATGTAAATCTGCTCTCTGCTCAGCACAGAAGCGTTCATGCGTAGGCAAGGGCAGGGGATGCAGTCTGGTGGCGTGTGGGATCGCCGATAGGCACAATTGGTTGGAGACATCCTCTTCTTCGTGGAGTCCTTCAGCTGTGTAAATAAAAAGCAAAAGGGGTGGAGTGGGAAGAAGTTTGTTTTTTTCCTTCACCCTTTTCTGGGTATTTTTCTCATCTGTTCTCATCAGCCTCTCATCAGATCGTTCCGGGAGCTTTTATTCCATGTTGATCCCCCTCACTTCTAACCCCTCTGTCTCCTTCTACACGTCTAGCAGTGTCCACAGGCAGTGGCTTGGAGCACAACCTTTTTATTTTTCCCTTTTTTTCCCCCCCCCCCCCATTTTGTGCCCCACAGAGCAGTGCAGAGGTGCCTGGGGCAGCCTGGGCCGGGCAGCAGGGCTGGGGCTGTGCTGTTAGGAGGTGCAGTGAGCGAGCAGCCCGTCCCCAGGCAGAAGGCTGGTCCTGCCCACACCCTCTGTGCACACATCTTCCCCCACACCATGCGACCATCCCAAGGCTTGAGGGGCCGGGGTCCAGCACAGCCCCAACTGGAATGGGTTTCTTCTGTTTTGATGTGACTAAAACACACCCAGAAAGAAAACATTGGGCTGGACCTGCTGCTGCCACAGCCAACCCAGCGGGCACAGGACAGCTCTTGGTTTCCCCAGTGTCCTCCTTCATGTTGCCTCCTACGTTCAGCGCCGTGTAAGCACAGCCCTTACCCCCATGCTTAGCTTTGCACATCATTGGCTTTAGCGGCAGGAAAAGTCCCATGCTTTGCTTTTTTGATTGTGGCTCTATCATGGGGATAGGTGTTGGGAGGCTGCAGGGCTGGGTGAAGGGACACAGTGGTGGAAGTGGGGCCCATCCTGCAGGGCACTGCCCTCGTGGCACTGCCAGCGGGCAGGGAGGGCTGGGGGCATGGTGGGGCAGGATGCAGGTGGGACAGCTAGGGCTTTGGTTTCTTGGAGGCTGAAAATGGCTGTGAAATGAAAATAAACAGAAACAAAATGTTTGCAGGTTCCTTTAATCAGTTTTGACAAACTGTGCTGCCTCAGTGTGCATTTAGCAGCCATGGTTTAGTGGGCAGTGTTGGTGGATGGTTGGGCTTGATGATCCTAGAGGTCTTTTCCAACCTTAATGATTCTGTGGTTTTACAAACTGGGGAGCTCATGGGTTCAGACAAGGAACAGAGCAATTTAAACCCGAACAAATATTTAGTAAAATAAGACCATTACCTTCACTCTTCCTGCAGTCACATCCCCTCTGTTTTCATTTATTAGACAATATTCCAGTGCAAATGCACTGTCAGGAGGGAATTTCAAACTGGTATGGGTGAGTCGCATAGTAAAACTCCAGCAGAAATGCAATTGTCAGCCTTGTAACTTCTGCTTTTCTGGGATGAGACGAGCACAAGTCCCATGTCTGGGTGGCTGTGCTTGGACATGGCGGGGGCTCCAGCCAACGAGCTGCTCCTGGGCTGCGGTCCTGAGGCCAGAGTCACTGGCAGCACGAGTCAGAGGATGGCTTCAGGGGAATGGATACACTGGAGGAAATCATAAGCTGCTCACAGGGTGTTTGCAAACAGAAACAGAGCGCATTCATCAAAGAAATTACTCTGTCTGAATCATGTGGTCGGCTCAGGGCTTGTTTACCTGCCTGCAAGGGGAACCGGAGGCTTAACTGGGAAGGCAGTGTCTGTGCTGTGCCTTGAGACAGGGTGCGAGCGGCAGGGTGGAAGCAGGGTGTTGCTGCTCTGGTTTCTGGGGTTGTGTCCCTGCTGTAGCACTGTGTGTGCTGCTGCTTCAGGGTCCCCAACAGCAGGGACAGGGGAGTGGAGGGGTCCCCAGCTGTGGCTGTGCCCATTCTGTGCAGCAAACACTTCCACATCAGCTTTAAAAAGGCTGCAGATGAACATGGGTGTAGAGAGACAGGCAGGGTCCTCCAGCAGCTGCACTGGGAAGCACCATGTAAATACTCAGCTAGCATTTAACAGAGCATCTCTGTGCTCAGTACCTAGAAAGAACTCTTCTCAGTTACGGCACCATTGATTTCTGGGGCATGGATGAGTGTTGCTGGGAGCAGAACTATGGCTGCGTAATAAAATATCTTTTTGCAGGAAGTATATTTATAAACAGAGAGCTCTGGGGGGAAAACAAGAGCGTTGCATCTCCAAGTGAGGGTTGCAAAGCTGCTGCTTGGCAGTTGGGATGGCTCCTTCCAGCCAGGGAGCTGAGAGCTGATTCTGCTGCATCACAAGCTGCAGTGCTATCTCTGAGGCTTTGGAAACAAACACCAGTGTCTCTGTGAACAGGATGCTCTTTGTGAGCTTTAATTGGAACCAGTCCTGTCTGAGTGCTGCAGACTTGGAAATAACGTGACCGACCTAAGAAAGCCATTGCAGCTCTATCTGCAAGCAGCACTCCGTGAGGGGCTGCCTGGGATAAAGGCCCAGCGTGAGGCTGCTCTGAACTCAGACTGGTGCAAAACAATTGTGTGTGTGTTGTTCTGAAGACATTTGGATGCTTTCAACATCTTCCTCTCCTTTCCTGAGCCTGGCAAGAACTAGAGGCAAAAAATACACAGAGAGAGGCTGGTGCAGCGGGGAGCTGAGCCGCGGAGGAGCCCGATGCTGTGTATTTATGGTCCGTGTTTGTCTTTCCAGGTACAAAAGTGATGCTTGGAGGAGGTGGGGCAGAAGGAGAGAGATGTTAAATGTTCTTCCATGACCCTGGAATGGTTGTGTAGAAGTGAACAACCTGGTGGAGAGTTTAGTTTCAGCTTTGCCACTTGGCCACGGAGCGCTCGCTAACAGGGTGAGGTTGGCAGGCTCCTGTCCCCGTGCTGTCAGTGCAGCAGTCTGCTCCCTTAAGCCAAGGGGCACTACGAGGGACTTCCTTGGGAAGCAGCCGTTGGGTATCTGCCTCTTTGCTGCGCACACACGTTACTGTCCTACCAGCCCATTTCAGGAGGGTTCCCCAGCACTGCTGGGGCTGTGCCAGGGGGAGCCTTGGAGCAGCGAGGTGAGCAAGTCCTGGTTGTGTGCTCCAGCCTCTTGGCAGGCAGGGGCTGGCCTCTCCTGAGCTGTCCCTGAGGACAACCTGGGTGGCTGCTGCTGGCGTGGGATGAGCTGCAGTGTGGAGTGCTCAGGAGGATGTGTGCTGTCCCAGCTCCAGAGCTGGGGCGGTGGCTGCAGTGGCTCTCGAAGCGATGTGTGTGGTTTGCCAGGAGCTCACCTCTGCTGCAGGATTGTTCTCCTTCAGTTTTAAATCTCTTCTCTGGCCATCAGGGCTGCAGGAAGATTCTAAAAATGTGGCAGGAGTGTAAGCCAACACCGTGCTGGCTCCCTGAGTGTGCAGGAGCTGTGGCACTAACGTTAGCTCAGAGACCCCGGATCTGTTCCCTTCCCTTCAGCCCTGGGCGTTCTGCAGCCCTTTGGGCACAGAGTACCTTACTCTACAAATTCATCGTTGTTTTCCTGGAATTTTCAGTTCTGATGCAGGTGGGAGGTTGGTTGGTTCCTGCTTTCTTTGTTTGCCTTGCCGAGGAGCCACTTCAGTGGCTTCTTCAGGAGAAGGCCTTCAGCAGGCTGTGTGCTGCCTGGGTGCTCGTTGCCCCTCTGTTTTCTCCAAGCTAAAGGTGCAGTGAATCCGTACAAAGTACTCAAATCTGAGGATAAATAAGAGGATGTTCATTTGCTGTGAAGCAAGCAGTACATGGAAATTCTCAAAATTAGGGAGAATGGAAAAGCAGATGGGCTCCGATCAGGAAAACTGTGAGTTGTCGGTGTCTGTGTGCAGCCTCGTGGTTTGCTGTAGCTTTGTAGCTTTCCTCCAGCCCGGCTGCAGGGAGCTGCTAGCAGCCGTTAAACCTTCCAGGCTGTCTTTTTTCTTCTGGTACAGCAGTGAATAAAAGAGCTTTGTGCAGTTCTTGAAACCGAGCCTGAAACAGCTCTGAACAAAATATAGCGTTCCTTTCAAGATCTTGGAAATAATTACATCATGGGCAGATTGGGCCAGAAACTGTTAATGGCACTCTTTGTGGAGCGAGACCCCATGGGAGGACCTATTTCAGCAGGCTGGCATTGTTTACAAACAGACACAGTGGCAGGCAGAGTTGTCCCATTCTGGGGGACAGCTGAGATCGGTGCCACGGAATGGACTGGGCAGGGTGACCGCTGCACTCCTGGTGACGCAAGGTGCTTTTGAGATAGAAATCACAGAGATTCTCAGCATTAACTGTCTGACCTGCATCTGCCGAAGCATTGGCTCTCAGGTCAGCTGGCCTGCGCCTGAAGGCCAGCCCTGCACGAGCCCTGGCCTGGGCCTGGCTGCAGCTGCTCGCCGATGGCACACAGCACATGGCTGCCTCCCTCGGTGCTCCCGTAGGTGCTGGGCTGTGCTCCCCCTCAGCAGGGCTGCGGGCAGCTCCGTGCCCCGAGGGCCGGGGTCTCAGCAGGGCCCTGCCCTGGGGACCAGGCACTTGTGGGGCCGTGGCTTTCTGACAAAGAACAGTTCTGTCCGACAGCTGCCCCGGTGCACGGCTCCATTAGCGAAGGGCGCGTGCTCTCTGCCGCGCTCCCTGCGCGGAGGCACGGCTCTGGGAGCTGCTCATTTCCTTCTGACGTGGAAGGTATTCTCAGGTAGGGCTGTGTGAGTTTGTCTGCCTCCTATAGATGTAGGAGTTTTGTAGCTGGCAAAAGTTTGGCTGTATCAGAGTAGATGCTGTTGTGGCAGGCTTTAAGCTCAGCCCCACAGTGGAACTGTGCAGCTTCGGCTGACGGGAGTGGGTGCAGCGGGGGGAACCCCGTTAGGCCTCGCTGTATGGCAACAGGTACTGTCATCAGCTGATACTTCTGAAGAAAACTATGACTTCTACAGTTAAGAAACATCCATTGCTTCATCTTAAACGTAGCAGAGCGGCTGCTGACCACGGCACCGCGTGCCATCTGTGAAGCAGTGTGGGGAGGGATCTGTCAGACGGTCCCAGCGGGTCTGCGTGTGCCTTCCCCAAACAGAGCTGCGTTCTCTGTGGAGGGGCTGGAAGGCAAGGTGCTTGTAGAACCGTAACCTTTAAAAACACGCAGCAGAGCCCACATCGCAGCTGGTCCGTTTGAAATCATACTCTATTTTCAGGTCTCAAAACAGTCGGAGTTCGCTTTACGAAGCGCTGCTTGTTTGTTAAACCAGCTGGTTAATCCAGGCCTGAATTTGAGTGTTTGAGAAAGATCAGGAATGTGAAAAGTACTGCCTGCCCTGTGTTTCCTCAGCTTATGACACTCGTATGACAATTCCTGGGTATTTTTTTCCCTGGGGTCAGTAACCCTGTTCTTAGGGGCCGTCAAGAGGCTGTGCATGTCCTCCCGACGTGCCGGGCCTGGCCCTTGGCGGTGCTGCCGGTCAGAGCTGGGCTGCGAGCAGCCCCGTGGCTCCTGCATGGTGTCAGGACAGCAAGAGCAAAGAGCAGCACTGGGCTTGGTTTCAGGATACAGTTGTTTTCCCACTTAGGTTGTGATTGATTCTAGAGCAAATGTATCGCTCATTTCTGTGTGCAAAAGGGTGGTTTCTTCTGAAGCCCCGTGCTCAGGAGTCAACCCTCTGCGAAAGCAAAGCAAGGAGAGAGCAGCTGGCTTAGTGCTTGCTGTCTGCAGCACGGCAGCGTGCACCCTCCTCACTGCACGTGGGCACGAGGCAGTTCCAGAGAGCCAGGCAGCCTTTGCTTTGGAGGCCTGGTTTTGGAGGAAGATTTGGTTTGTAAGCAACTGCAGGAAAAAAAGTTAATGGAAAATAAAATTAAGACTTTGAGAGAGATTTTAAAAATAGCTTTGTTTTTAATACTGACCGGTGAGTTTTAGGGCTTGGCCACTGCCTGTGTTTATAGTGAGCAGCAGTAACTTTACTCAGAGCAGGCTTCTACCAGACAGGCTTCCTTACTGCTGCGGGGGGTTTTGCTGTGCTCTCCCCCCCTGGGACACCACCCTGGCACCCTCCCCTGACCGCCGTGCTCTCTGTTCTGCTTTGCAGGAGGCTGTGAGGGCTGCTGAAGATGTCCGATAGTCTGGATGTTGAAGAGAAACCTCCAGCCCCGCCGTTGAGAATGAACAGCAACAACCGCGATTCTTCAGCGCTGAACCACAGTTCCAAACCGCTCCCCATGGCCCCCGAGGAGAAGAACAAGAAGGCCAGGCTCCGCTCCATCTTCCCGGGAGGAGGGGATAAAAGTAACGTATCAGCCGTGCACGTGGGTGCCTGGGTCCCTGTCTTGCTTTCTAGTGGTTGCTGTATTTACTTTCTGCTTCTGTTTTCTTTCTGTTTTGGTTGCAGAACATGGTAATTAAAGGCCTTCCAAGGCCTTCTGTTTCAATTACTCTAGTAGCATGTTTCCAAAGAGGAGGAGGTGTTCAGTCAGTTACTTTCTGGTCTTTGAGAAGCCAGTGAGACACGCACACGCAGTGTGCCTCTTGCCTTTTAAAAATACCCCTGCAGCTAAGTCAGGGAATCCTTTTCTTTGGGTCTTGCTTTGGATTTGCAGTGAAAGCAGAGATGAGGTGGTGTACTTTGCACGACACATTTGCAGAAGTGAGAAGGCAGTATGCCTGGTGCTTTTTTTTAAATGCACTTTAATTCCACGAGCAGGAGCAAGGCTGTTCTTGCTTGTTGCTTTTGCAGTGACAGTGGCTGCAGAGCAGCTTGTTCTGAAACCTGCTGGGTATGTTCACAGAGTCTTTTAAACGTGCAGGAAACACATTTCAGTTATGTTCTTCGAAGTGCATTTGCAGAAAGGAGTGAGTCTTGAGTTGGTGTATTTGCAGAATCAAAGAGGTAAACTAATCCTCTTTTTTGATACCATGGCACCTGATGGGCTGCACCCATGAGTGCTGAGGGAGCTCACTGGTGTCACTGCAAGGCCACTCTGGATTATCTGTGAAAGGTTCTGGTGACTGAGCGCATTTCCTAACAACTGGAAAAAGTGGATGCCACTTCTGCCTTCAAGAAGGGGGATGTGGGAACTGCACGCCAGTCAGCCTCAGCCTGGTACCTGGGAAGCTAGCGGAGCAAATCTCCATGGAAACCATTTTCAAACATCTAAAGGGCAGGAATGTGACCAGGAGTACTCAGCATGAATTTACAAAGAGGAAGTCATGAGTAACCATCCTGTGACAGCCTTGTGCCATGAGGTGATGGGCTTGGTGAGGGGAGGGCAGTGGGTGTTCTCTCTAGCAAGGGGTTCAGCACAGCCTTCCATGGTATCCTCACAGAAAAACTGATGAAGCACAGTCTGGAGAGGTGGGCAGCGAGGTGAGGTGATTACTGCCTGAAATGCTGGTCTCGAGGTTATGATCAGCGGCATGAGATCCAGCTGGAGGCAGTCACTGGCAGAAGAGCTGCACACTGGGACCAGGGCTGTCTAACAGCCTCAGCAAGAGCAGGGGGACAGGACAGACTGCGCCTTTCTCAGCAGCCTGCAGCTGATACAAAACGGGGAGGAGTGGTTGATGCACCAGGTGGGGCTGCGGCATTTCAGAGAAACCTCCGCAGCCTGGAGAAAAGGCCTGTCAGGAACCTTGTGAAATGCAGCCAAGGGAGATGCCAGGTGCTGCACCTGGGGAGGAACAGCCCTGTGCACCAATACACGCTGGAGTCATCCTGCTGGACAACAGTTTTGCAGAAGACAGGGAAGTCCTCGTGGACAAGAAGCCAGTCCTGCCAGCTGTGTGTCCCTGTGGCAAAAAAAGGCCAGCAGCATCCTGGGCTGCAAGAGGAGCAGTGTTGCCAGCAGGGGGAGGGAGGTGGTGTGTTCCCTCCTCGCAGCCCTGGTTCAGCTGTGCATGCAGCACTGCGTCCAGTCCTGCGCTCCAGTGCAGGAGGGGCCCAGAGCTGCTGGAGAGAGCCCAGGAGTGGGACTGCCCAGTGCGGAGCTGAGAGGGCTTAGGGGCCGTTTGCTGGTAGATGTAAACACCCAGCGGGAGGCCGTGGGGAAGGCAGGGCCAGGCTTCTGTCAGTGATCTCCAGCACCAGTACAAGAGGCGATGGCACAAACTGAAGTCCAGGAAATGTTAGGTTTATATTTACAGTTTAAACATGACAAGACTTTTTGAACTGCGGGAATGGCTGCACGCTGGAACAGGCTGCCCAGAGAGGCTGTGCCATCTCCATCCGTGGGGTATTTAGAACCCAGCTGGGCAGTGCTGGTGGCTCTGTGCAGGGTGCAGGGCTCAGGGCTCGTCTGATGGGACAGGCCTGGGCCTCAGGCAGAGCTGCCTGGGTCGCTTCCCAAAACACTTCCTTCTGGGACCAAAGTGAATTTTCTCTTGATTCTTTTTAAAGGCCAAATTTAAGCAAGCCAGGAGAGATTTTAATTGCCAGGATGCCTTGGGTGACTTCTTCCCTGCCTGCTGCAGGGTGGTGCTCCACCTCTCTGAGGGAACGTCTGTAAGGCAGGAGGTGCTGAGCAGAGCCTGCGGGGACAGCAGGGTCCAGCAACAGCCCCTCCTGGGAATGACCGGTGGCATTAAAAACTGGTGGAATTAACCATCAGTCAGCGTGGTCTTAGGAAACATGCAAGTATCATGATTGAAAGTGTTACTGGGAGGGAAAGTAAGCTAAGATTTATTGCTTAATTTTGCTGAGTGAAATAACAAATGGAAGAAATTTCACTTGGCTGGCCAAGCCCCTTGAGGTGGTTTCATCTCATGGCTGGCTTGTGGGTCAGAGCATCAGCTGGCCAGAGCGTGCTCTGCAGCCTCAGTGACGTGTTTGTTAGAGTCCTGCTTAGAAAACCAGAGGTGATCAGTATGGCTGCTCTCCTGGGTGCAGTGCTTTGCAGCCTCACAGATTGATAGTGGTGGTGCAGTGCTTGTGTTAGCACGTGGAACGTGGAGGAAACAGCATGGCAGGGTGTTTGTGCCCAGACCTGCAGGACCTCTCTTGCCTTCCAGTTGCCTGCCAGGCAGGAGGGTGCAGGGATGGCCGTGCTGCAGTGCAGGGCTGTGTGCTCGGCCTGCTGTGCTCTGGGACCTGCACTGTTCTGCAGCACTATGCTGGCAGTGTAGTGTTTTGGTTCTTCAGTCAGGTTTGAGCACTTCTGCGTTGCAGACCTTACTCTGGTAAGTCACTGACGTCCGTGGGGAACCCTCTGTGCTTCTACAGCCAAAGGCACCACCTAGTCCCAGAGCATCCGACCTGTGTTCCTTGGCCCAGCTCCTCTCACCTCATCATGGGGGTTCCCTGGGGCAGGGAGCACTGAACCACGTTACCAGTGCCAGTGGGCATCGAACCCGTTCCCCATGTCCAGTGCTGAGGCTGTGGACTTGGCCATTCTTCCCCATAATGTCGTTGGTGGGAGCCACAGTGGAGTCTACAGCATCAGTGCTCCTTTCAGCAGAGAGCTGTTCCCTCAGAACTGAGAGCTGGAAGAAATGGCTCATGTTCTTCCAGCTGTTGGGATGCAGCCTTGCTCATCATTCGAGGATGATCAGAGGGCTGGAGCACCTCCCCTACGAGGACAGGCTGAGAGAGTTAGGACTCTTCAGCCTGGAGNGTTAAACTGCCTGCGATTACTGGGCCGTGCAATGAAGTAATTCTGTGTGTGAGCTGGTGGCTCCACGGAGGACATTCAGACTGAAGAGGGGGCAGCAGGCCCCGTGGCTCACAGCCTCCTTTCAGCTCAAGAGCTCAAATCATCCATGTAAAGGCTGATGGGTGGATAACAGCACTCCCAGCAAAGGTGCTTCAGGCTTGGCTGCAGCTGGAAACAGAGTTGGACCTGAAGTCTTGTGGACACCTGCTGTGTGGTTAAAGAGGAAAGGAGCACAACCCTGAGAGGCCCAAGTTAGTGAAGGAGAACTGAAAGGACAAGGCTGCTGGGCTGGGACAGGAGGAGCGCAGAGAGGGAGGAAGGGAGTAGGAGTGCAGAGAGAGGAGGGACAGAACGAGGGGAGGAGGCGACCAAATGGGAGGGCATGAGCACGAGGTCAAGCCTTCTTCTCTGGAGGAAGGCTGCTGCTTAGCTGAGTCACATTTTTCTGCCAAACAACTGCTCTTTTATAATAATAATAATAATAATAACGCTGATGATGATGCAGCCTGTGGAAGACAGAATGCTCTGCTTGTTCCCTTTCAGTCTAGTGGTTGCCGAGGTGGTGTGGGTGGGCCCCGTGGCCAACTGCTGTGCATCAGGAGCCTGGTGTGGGGGCATTCCTAAGAAAATCAAATCCAGTACAAAACCCTTGAAACCAGTCAGACATTGCATCTGCTTCAAAGAATTTGTGCCTTTTCATATTGTTTTGCCAGCTTACGTAGTTATCTACGGCAAAAAGTTATGTGCTGAACAAAGATGGCATCTTCCAGCTGGCAACATTTGTCCTGGAAATGAAAGTACCACCACCTTCAAGATAAAAGAAGCGAAGAAGCCTTTGTGTTCCATGTGATGTATTGCTGCTATCTTTATTGAATGCCAAATGGAAATAATTCATCAATTAACATTGTGTAGGAGTTTGCAGTACAGATGAAAGGTGGCATTTAGTTATTTAATGAGGATAAATGCAACAATGCAGAGGAAGGATGAGAAACATCCAAAGTACTAGGGACTTTAATTAGGAAGAGCAGAGCATCTTCCCATTAAACGAGGCTGTAAGGTGGAAGAAGAAAAATGTGCCAAGAGAAGCTTTCCTTTCTTGTAAGATGCAACATAACTTAGACTGATTTGCTCCACGGAGCTGTGCTGTGTCAGCAAAGGCAGCCCAGGAGGTGGTGGTCCTTTGGGAGCTCAGCCCCTGGAGGAGACCCCCAGGTAAGGTCAGGAGGCAGGCAAGCAGCGTACTGGGATGCAGACAGAAAACAGTAATTACAGGTCTGTGAGCACAGAACAGCTTTCTGTTAGAAGGCTGGTGCACCATAAGATAGATTTTGCAAAGCTCCGTCCTGGCTGATGTTGGTAGAAGGGGAAGCTTGTGTTTGAGATCAGACACAGAACTGCCTTCATCCATTGGTGTGCATAGCATGGCTGTTGGTGACCCTGCTGTGGGGGAGTATGGAAGGTAAGGCAGAAACTGAGCAACTCCTTTCTGTCCTGCTGGTGTGCAGCTGTGGCACGTGTGTCCCCTTGGATACTGTCAGTAATAGTGGCAGTGCAGTGGCAGTGAGAGGTCCCAGAGGGGCCCGGCGTGGTAAGCACAGCGTGCAGCTCTCGTCCAGCTCGGGGTATCTCACCACTGGCAGTGTGAGGTCATGGCCCATCAGGCTGACAGAGCACGGTGAGGGTATGTAAACCAGGAGTGCAGGTGAGTGGGAAGGGCTGCAGAGGAGAGCTGGGATCTGAGGTGTAGAGAGCTCGATTTAATAGTATGAGATAATGCAATTAAAAAAAATTTTATTTGCATTCCACATAAGCGTTTTGTGTGCCTCTCCTGAGTCTGCATTAACAGTTTTCACACACTGCAAGTGGGCACTGTGATGCTGTTCTGTCCCAGGCAGGAGCGTGCAGTTTGTCACTGGAGCAGCCCAGGTGTTTGGTGGCACAGCAGTTGCCCTGTTTGCTGCTCGCGCTCTGCCCCAGCGCAGCCAGGGCCCTGCAGAGCTCTGCTCTGTGCTGGTCAGCCACAGCGAGGTGGGTCCTGGAGGGTGCAGCTGCTCAGGGAGCCAAGGAGCTCAGTGCTTGTCAGCAGCCGGGTGCTTGAGCGTGGGTTTGTGCTGCCTTCATCTCCATGGTCAGAAGTCCGGAGCCGACATGCCTGCTGCTGCTTCCCAGACTGGTGCTGCTGGACGTGGGTTCTTGGTGCAGCTGCTCTCAGCCTTCTGCTCGTTCCTGTCAGGGTCAGTAGCACTGGGCTGCAGTGGGGGCTGTCGATGGTTAAGGCACAGGAGATGGGGACCACAGGGGATGTTATCTTCTAAAGGTGGTGGATGAGGAGGGAGAGGAGCAACGTGCAGCTTGGCTGGCCTCCAGGGCTGCCTGCTCCGGTGAGATCCCCGCTCTGTGAGTGCTGGCTGAGTGGCTTCAAATCAAAAAAATAAAAAAAGAAATCCTTGAGACTGATAAAGCCTGACTTTTATGGATCTATATCACAGTTAATTGTGAGCTCAGGTGAAGCTTTTCCAGTGGCATTCATGGGATTTCCTTGCTGTGCAGATCTGTGGTTCCTGGCAAAAGGAAGAACTGCTTCAGCCTCCTGCCCAGGAGGCAGGAACGGGGCCTTCGTTGTTTCCTGAGCTGCCTGGTTTCACAGAAGGTGCAGGAGCCTGCCTGGCTTTAAACCCTCTGCTCTCCAGTTTGGCTGACTTTGGCATGTTGGAGAAGACACTCATCCCAACAGGCACACACGTGCACATCCTGGGTTCTTTACTTCTGCAGGAGCCCAGAGAGCAAAGTCACGCAGGAATTTAATGGCTAGAGATGGAAACTGGATGAAGAAAAGGGCTGATAACAGAAGTCATGCTGATGAGAGGTGACCTAAGAGGATGACTTCATGACCTTAAGGTCCCTCGCTATGATGCTTACTGGAAGAAAACCAAAATCAGATAGGTCACCTTTAGACCTTCTCAAAACAGGGACTGACAGGCTGGTGTTGTGTTAGCTCGGGTCTCGCTGTCAAGTAAGATTAACTGTGAACTGTTTTCCAGTTTGAAATTACTATTTTGAGTGCACGTGAGCTTGAAAAATTTTGACTGAAAAGCTGTGCAGAAAATAAGTGCGTGTTAACCCTTTGCTTCTAGCCAATAAGAAGAAGGAGAAAGAACGCCCCGAGATCTCTCTTCCCTCGGACTTCGAGCACACCATTCACGTGGGGTTCGATGCCGTCACCGGAGAATTCACAGTAAGTAGCTGCTGCACTGCGTATTTACTGAAACCTCCGGTTTCTTGATGGTACAATAGCTGCCTTTGGCCAGAAACGTCAGATGACAGCAGCCAGGCTGTGAAGAGAGAGGCCTTTATTTGTCGAGCGTAGGGTTTGGAGTGTTTTACTTTTGGTTCAGGCTGCTTTTTTTCTCCAAAGATTATCAGCAGAGTGTCTGTGGAAAATGAAAACTAGGAAGAACGTAGGTGTATGCATTCATCAGTGCCACCAGCTGCTACAGGGGCTGGCTGTTCAGCCTGGAGGAGCACTGAAAAGCCCCACGTGTGTGCGCAGCGTGCATCTTGCTGCAGCCAGCCAGCCCCAAAGCACCAAGGGCAGCTGCTCTGCAGGCAGCTCTTGGAGACACTCAGAGAGTGGCAGTGTTGAGTCCGTTCGTTTTAAGTCAGTGATGTTCAGAGTATGTCCATGGGCTGGGCAGGTGGTCAGGTGCGTTTCGGTGCTAATGCAGCTCGTCCTGCTGGTATCAGAAATGAAGCACTGGGAAAAACAAGTCTGACAGAAGCTCCTTGGAGTCTGCAGGGGACTTCCAAGCGTTTTCTGTCAGACTGCTGGCCGGGTGCTGGAAGCATTTAT
This sequence comes from Penelope pileata, assembly GCA_013396635.1. NCBI lineage: Eukaryota > Metazoa > Chordata > Aves > Galliformes > Cracidae > Penelope > Penelope pileata. The sequence goes on from WBMW01003583.1 coordinate 74,649, forward strand.
CAGTGCAGCTAGGATGGCAGCGAGCTGACGTTTGGGTGAGCTGTGGGCAGTGGCTGTGAGCGGAGCCGTGGGGCTGCCAGGCTGTGAGCGTGCTGCATCCCCCACTCAGGGTGGGACAGACCATCTGCCTGGACACAGCATGGCTGCTTTCTGGACGTGGAGCCCTGAGTGTGACTTCTTCATCACTTTTTTATTTTGCTACTTTTGTTCTCCAAAAACATTTCCAAAGGCTGGAAACTGTCTGTGCACTACAGCAGCAGCAGGAATGGTGTTAGCAGCAGCAGCAAACACTCAGTGACAGCTTCTCTTCAAAGGAGGAGTGACATGGAAATATTCTTAGTAATTAGGAAATGCAGTTACGTTTCAATATGCGGACTAGTTAATTAGCTTTTCTAAAACAGATGTCACTTATAAAATCTTTTATAATTTACTTTGGTGCTGAACCCCAGGGCTTGATTTAAACACTCACTTAAAATACCCAGATGTGGTCACTTACGTTCAGAAACGTAGCATGAAGTTTTTAAATTGTGTTTTCCTTGCTCTCCTGTGTTTTCTGTCTTCCTGTAGCCACATCATTGCTCAGGTCAATCTTCAGTGCTGTTCTCTGTCTTGCTATCACATTGTATGTTCTGCTCCTGTCTTCTCCTTTTTGTGTGTCTCTTGCTTCTTCCTCTATCTTTTCTCTCCCTCCTTCTCTCTCTCCCCACTCAGTGTTCAGCTGTTCTTCCTTTTCCATATTTGTCCTTCTTTCCAACCTTCTGCCTGCATTGCTGCCCTGTGCCTCAGGCTCCTCTCTGCGGGCCCTGCCCAGAGGCTGCAGCTCGCAGTCCTGTCCCCAGGACTGGCTGCCTGCTGGGGAGGATCCCACACAGCTGCAGCTCAAAGGGGTGGAGGTTAACACCCCTCACTTCTAAACACTTCAGAGATGATGGTTCTAATCAATTGGGATGTTGCAATTATTATCCACCACGTCAGAACAGTTTGGTTTGGAGCACCAGAGTTTCTCAATTTTCACATCAGGTGCCACCAGCACAGGTCCTGGCCCTTCATGGAACAAAACATGGCTGAACACATCCAGCACTGTTGCTGTGGCACAGTTACTTTTCAGTATCTTTATTTTCCCTTTGGAAGTGGCAGGCAGTAGATGGTTACTGCTTTACACTTACACAAAGTTTCTGCAGTAACGCTTGTTCCTAAAGCTGCAAGTGCAGCTGCAAACACACCAAGGGGACGGGTGACTCCTGCCTTGCAGCTTGCCAGCACGGGCCTCAGCTCCGCAGCCCTGGTGGAGCAAACCATCAGTCAGCGTGGAGATGGCACTGCTGAGAGCTGGCAGGCAGCCCCCCCAGAGCCTCCAGGTGCGAGCACTGCGTCTCACATCACGTCTGGCAGGGTTGGTGTGTCCCAGCCTGGGTGTGAGCCGTGTGCCAGCTGCGGTCCTGCTGGCAGGACTGCCACTAGCCACGCGCTGAAATGTCCCCGCTGTCTGGTTGTCACCGTGTCTGTCTCTTTCAAAAGTTTGGAAGTGCCATGGCAATGTGCAATAAACGTGCAAATATGTGGTTTGTGTTTGTTTGCTTTTGTGTTTGTGTTTGTTTGTTTCGAGCTGTTGCAGTTGTCATGCCCGTGCTGTTTGCTCTGCTGGGTGTGTGCGATGCGCTGCTCCATTTCCAGCACCCCCAGCCAGCCCTGCCTGCAGCACCTGGTTGCCCTTCGTTGCAGCTCAGATCACAGCTGGGGATACCTGCATGGGCTCCTGAGTTTTGGCTTTCAGGCTTGAGCTCCAGGCTGTGTTGTTGCTCATCACTGTATGTTATGTCTCCATTTCACTGTGCTTGGAGCAACCACTTTTGCTGAGAGATAGGATTCAAAGCCCACAGTAAAATTGGCTTGGAACTGTTGGGCGGGAGCACGCTGCTAGAGCTTTGTATTGATTGGGTTTGCAGAATCCTTTGCATTTTCTGAATGGAGGGGGAAGTGTGGTTTGGAGGGCTTTGGAGTGCATTTCATGAGGCATGCATTTCTGGAACAGTTTCCTGATCCTCAGTCTGGAATAAAACATGGTCACCAACCAGACTTCTCAAGTTTCAAGAGTGTGATATGAGAAATACATCCTTTATCAACATGTATGAGATATGATCTGAGTGGGAGAAAGGTGTGGCTGTAGCTCCAAAGGAAGTTGCACGCTATTAATCCAATAAAGCCTTTCTTTTGGACTGCCCTGATGTTCAGTCTGGCAGGTGTCAGTTGTTTGGATGGTGACAACCCAGCCTCCCAGTGTGGCACCTGGCTCTGAGCAGCTGCTCCGTTGCACCCTGGTGGCTCAGGCGCTGGCCAGCTGTGGTCTTGGGGCTGGAGAGCCATTGGGAAATCTTGTGTAGAGCCATTCAGGTTTGCTAACCTGGCTTTGAGAGCTGGACAAGCAGCAGAAGCCTGGATACGTAGCTTTTTATTTTTATTTTTTAATTTAAAAATAGAAGTCATGAGTAATTTTTCCAGTCGCTTGCCGTTAATCCTCAGTAATGCATTTTTATAAGGGAGAGAAAAACTGGTGTGAAAAAGAAAGGAGGGGGAATGATGCTTCCAAACTTTGGAATGGTCATGATTTCTGTTTTCCTAAGCCTGCCTTCCTTGTAGCCTGTCCACCACCTAATCTATTTGGTATCTACCTCCTAGCTCCCATTTTAGATGGGACTTTCCCCTTCTTGGCCCATTGGTTTCACCTCCTCCCACCTTCTGAGTTGTCCCGCATTCTGTTTTAACTTTCTTTTCTTTCTTTATTTACGTCCATTGCAGCCAGATCTCTATGGCTCACAGATGTGCCCAGGGAAGCTCCCAGAGGTGCGTCACAGGCCCAAAAGAAGCTTGCATCAAAGTGCTTCTTTGAGATGTCATAGCACTGCAGCAGCAGGTCCATGTGTGTGCAGTAGATTTGTTGCTTGGCTTATCCCACTTCTCCTCATTAATCCCAAACTCCGGAGGCCCATGTCACACATTGTTTTGCAGAGAACATAGGAAGGAGCCATCTTAAAATGTGTATCTGTATTGGGGTGGCCCCAAGGGTGAGCTTCAGTGCACTGCAGGTGTAGTTTTTCATTCAGTGCCCTACAATTTGCTGGTAGATGTTAGCCGTGCAGTGAATGGGGAAAATGACAGGCTCTCAATTTAGGAAATTATACTGGATATTTAAAGCAATTTTTTGTTAATATGATTCCAATGCGGAGTTGCAGCTTTCAGCAATTGGATCAGTTTTCAAATGCCACCCTCACTCGTTAGATGTTTGAGAGTTCATACGAGGCATTGGCACTCTCAGCCTGTTTTCTGCGTCCTGAATTTCTGCATTTCTTCAGTAGAGAACTTACAGAGCTGCAGGAGCTCAAAAAGAGACATCCTTAGCAGCAGCAGCTGTGGTACAACTCAGTGTGACAGGTTTGAGCATTTAAATGCAGATGCTTAGCCCCTCGGTGTTCCCTGACACGCTGAAAATTGCCGTGTCAGGGTGGGGTTTGCCTTTAATCAGACAACAGCGATGGTTTCAGCAATGTGTTTGCATTATCAAGCATTAAAAATCCAGTGTAAGGCTCCTAAAGTACACGGTGTTGTCCACAAATATAGAATAGTCTTGTCATGTCTGCACTGAATCACCAGGAAAACAAGCTAATCCTTAAATCATTATTCCATGGAAGAGCAATGTTGATTGAAAGATGAGATTCATGCACTTTTTTTCCTATCACAATCATAACTTTCTTTTCTTTTTAAAGTCGGATCCTGGTTTTAGCTCTATATTTTGATAGAGAAGAGAATGATTGTATCTACCGTATTCGCTGCTAATTTTAATTGTAAAGTACGGATCAGAATCTCTGAAAGTAATCTTACAGGTAGCATGGGATCTTGGTAAAGATCTGTGCAGCTGCAGCTGTTGAGCGCTCTTAATTCACGCTCTTTCCTCTTGACATCTACAGGGCATTCCAGAGCAGTGGGCCAGGCTACTACAGACCTCCAACATAACCAAACTAGAGCAGAAGAAGAATCCGCAAGCAGTTCTAGATGTCCTCAAATTTTATGATTCCAAAGAAACTGTTAACAACCAGAAATACATGAGCTTTACGTCAGGAGGTAAGTTAACATCTGGCTGCGAAAAAGGGGATGTGCACAGGGAGCCAGACTGGGCTGCAGGAATGTTGAGTGGTCAGGAAGGAACCTTAGGAAATTACACTTTGTGGGGTCCTCCTGCAGTGAGTTAATTCCCTTTGCCCTCTGAGTGTCGTGGAAACTCAATCTTGCCATTCCTTCGCCTTGTTTTCAGAAGTAAGATACAAGGTGGAATGGTCCCTGTCATTTTTGTTCAGGAGCATCAGTGGCCAGACATGGTGTTTACTTCTATTTTGTTTCCTCTTTGCGTCCTTGTTTCTTGGCAGTGTTCAGTTTGGGTACAGGGAGTGTCCGTGTTCAGGCCATGTTACGGGTTCCTGGGGGATCCTAGGAGCAATGGATTGTGGATTATGAGCAATTTTTGCATTACTTTATGAAGAGAAGAATTTTCAAGGATTTTTTATGTGAGCTGTAGAGAAGATTAGGTTGCTGTGTATAAATAAATAAACCCAAAGCGGCTGCGGTAGTGGTGCCCAGAAGGGGATCTGGGCAGGGGGCAGGAGGGGGCAGGCAGTGATGGCCAGAGCAGCATGCCAGGCAGACCCTCGTGGTGGAGGCCCAACCATGCTACAGCCTGCAGACGTGATGGGAGTGTCATTTTTTCCCTGCAAAATTGTAGTGTAGTGGTGCAAAAATAAGAAAGCAAGTCTGCTTTTTTTTTTCATTTCGCTTAACAGGCTCTGGCCTGTGATAACTCTAGCAAGAACAGCAGAGGCTTTGCTAGATGCAGCATATCTGGCTTTGGTGTCGATGTGTTCTGCTGTTTCTTAATAAGCGAGATGCAGTGAGAACAAAACTACCTGCCAGATGTGTTCAGTTGGCACAGCCCATGCCAACAGCTTCACTGGTGAGGGCTGTCTGTGCCCAGCAGCGTGTGGGCAGCAGCTGAACCCAGCCTGCAGTGGCTCGGTTCCTCCACGTGTCAGTCTGGCAGTGGGGTCTGTAATTTCCCCGATTTCCTGCTTCAACGACTTCCAAAACACAGACTGGGGCAGCTTCTCAGGGGCCTTCCAAAAACCGTGCAGTTATTTGCAGAATGAGTTCACGTTTGTCGTCGTGTTGAGGGAAAGCATCTTTTTGCTAAGGTTCATAATTAACAGCTGTGGTTGTCTAACTTGACACTTGATGTCTGCTAAAATACCAAGTACTTTGGTGATGAAATGCTAAATTCAAAATAACTTGCACGTGCTCCTGAACTCAGCATGACCAAGAGGTGGAGGGAGGCACGTATTCCTGTTCAGCCTTCAAAGAAGGATCTCACATCCCCGTGGAGCTGTTCCTGTGCTGTGCCGACACAGAGCTGTCCTAGCTGAGGGGGATGCCGGGGAAGCTTTTGTGGGGACTTTGTTCAGCGAGCTGCCGAGAACCAGGGCATGCAGTTTATTTAACAAACAAACAAGCACACCTGTTTTAGCTCCTGTGGGTAGCAGAAACATTGCATGCTAAAGAATGATTTGCATTTTTTTGACCATTTTTCTTTTCATTTTATTTACTGGCAAGGCAGGAAAACAATAGACTCAAAGGGCAGGAGAGGAATACCCTAGTTAGTGCCGTGGTCCTGCTTTCTGTGGGAGATAACTCTTGCTGCTGGAAGGATGCTGTGAAATGAAAACCCTGTCAGTTTGGATTCAGTTGCTCTGTGGGGTTCCCCACAGCAGATCCTGTTTCTAACAGCATTACTCTTCCCTGCACCTTGCAGATAAGAGCGCCCACGGATACATAGAAGCCCATCCTTCGGTGAGTGTGCAGGTCGCCTCTGCTTCCACAGCGCGGGCTGGGGTTGGGGGTGGGCTGCAGGGAGTGCCCCTCCCTGTCTTTGCAGCAGCACCAGGGGGATCGCTGGCTGTTTCCTAATTTCCCTGTAAGAACTTCCATGCAGATGGAAGTCTGGTTTTGCAGACAGAAGATTGCTTACTGTTCTCAGCCGTGGCGGAATGTGTAATTCACAACAATGTGCAGAGCTGGCTAATTAGCCCGTTTTAATATAGCTTTAACAACTTAGAATCCGTTTCTATTAAATTTTATGATTTATCCTTAGTGCAGCTGGTTGTGTAGCTGAATATAAATAAGGTTATAATTGATATGTAACTCACTGGAACCATTGGAAGAAGGTTTTAAGTAATGATTCACTCTAATTAATACCGAATTGCCATAGCAATCCCCAAGATGTGCTCGTGACATTCACATTAATATTGACCAGATTTATTAGTGTTAATGTTAGTGCATCAAATAGCAAATGATTGAGTGGGGATTTGGCCTTTGTTTTCAAGAGTTAAGCAACGTAATTTTAGGTTTGTGATTACACAGCAGAGGCTGCGTGTAATGGAATGAAAATCATCTTTGAAGACTCCCACTTTTTTCAGTTGATTTTCAATTGATGCCACTTCCGTTGCCTTTCCTAAAAGATGAAACTTCTCAGAGGAAGTTTGGGTCCCCTGGAGCCCCGTGGTGCCTCCCCGATGCTCTCCCAGCGGTGTGGCTGTGCTGCCGGCGCGGTCGGGCCGTCAGCTCCTGGGAGTGCCCTGCCCGCAGGGTGCTGGTTGGGCCTTCTGCAGGGGAGGCAGCTCTGACAGCCCGGGCAGTCGTGGGAATCTCTGTAATTTCATTTCACTCCTTAATGGGGGTCTGGACCTAAGTAATATGGCATTGTATATGTTCCAGCTGCACAGCTTGGTTCTCTCAGACCAAGCGTGGAGCCCAGTGGAAAAAATAGTTACAAGGATTTAACAGAACAGAAATGTGATTATTGCCTTCCTTATTTTTTCCTTAATCATCATCTTTCCCCATGTAAGCAAAGTGCCAGGGATGTGTAGGGAGCTCCTCACTGACGGGATGTTGGACACAGTGACCTGCTCAAGGCACCCGTGTCAGCGTTCCCTTCGAACTACTGTTGGAACCTCTCCTGTGTCCTCCTCTACTCTTGGCCATACTAAGAGCTTTTTTCTCCATTTACCTTCAAGAGTTTGGTGACAGAACTGAGTGTCACAGAGCATGCAGCACCCAGGTGCCAGCTGACGTGCACACGTGGCACCGAGCTCAGGCGGAGCTGCTGCCCGCAGCCACACGGCTCAGCACAGCCATCCGCTCCCCTGCCCTGGGGCCCTCCCTGCTGGTGCCCCATGGACCCCACGGACACCGTGTCAGAGGCAGCACAGTGGAGGTGTCGCTCTGTAGGACAGTGCTTCTGATGTGCCTAAATCCCCGCAGTGCCGTGTTGTACCCGTACAGCTGTGGGTGGGTGCTCAGCAGGCGCCCTTCCAGCCTCCTGTTCCATAGCACGGTTTGGGCTGGAAGGGACCTTAGAGATCGTCCTGTTCCAACCCCCTGCTGTGGGCAAGGACACCTCCCCCTAGACCCGGTTGCCCAAAGCCCTGTTTCACCAGCAAATGTGTGACAGCGTGACAGCCCCCTGCCCTGAGCAGGGTGGGTGGGTGCAGGTCACCTGGCCTCACGTCTCTGCACCGTGGGCTCCTGGTTGCCTGCAGACGTGTATCTGTGTCCACGCTGATTGGCTGATGACTGCAGGGCGTGCCACCAGGCTGCCATCGCTCCGGGTCGCTGCTGCGATGGGAGAGGAGCGGTGGGAAGGTGACGGGAGTGGAAGAGGAGCTGCTGAACAGGGAAATGCAGCACTGCGAAAAGACACGGTCTGAGTGCCCCGGGGGTAAGGGAGCAGGGAAGCAAGCAGCCAAACAGAATTCCCAGCAAGGCAGTGCAGGAGCTTTGCACTTGGCAGTGTGTTAATTAACCTCGCCAGCAGACACCTGGTAACTTAATTAACTGTTGCCATTTCTGCATGCACAATGCCAAGGCCGCTAAGCAGCCACTGGAGGTGACTGCTCGTGATACATTCCTGCGTTACTTCTTGTGACATCAGGCTTTGAGAGAGCATGGAAATCATCTCACTGTTTTTATTTAATGTATTGTTCCAGAAATGTACACCGGGCGCAGTTCCGTAGCCCACGTGTAGTTTGCTACAAATAAATCAAAAGCAAAAATGAGGAACCCCGAGATGGATGAACGAGGTGTGGTAGCTCACAGCCGTTGAGGGCTGTGGAGCGTGCAGGGCTCGCTGCAGAGTGCTGGGCTGCCTGTGGTGTCCCAGCGGGCACAGGTCCCTCCCAGTTACCAAACCCCCAGTGCCAGAGCGGTGCTTGTCGCTCACGCTGCTCTCTGTCCACAGAGCACAAAAACAGCATCAGAGCCCCCGTTAGCACCTTCTGTTTCTGAAGAAGAGGATGAGGAAGATGAGGAGGAGGAAGACGACAACGAACCCCCGCCTGTCATTGCTCCCCGCCCTGAGCACACCAAATCAGTAGGTCCCAGCTCCCGCGGGTGCCGTTCCGCGCTGCGTGGTTCTGCCAGCCCGCGCCTCTCGTGGGCCTCTGCTCCACCCGGGCTGCCGAGGCCAGGAAATGTGTTTGGAACTTAGTTCTGTAGTTAGGGGCTTCCTGCGATGCTGACTGTAACAGTGACCCGTACCTTTGTCCCAGACAAGAGGTGGCACCGTGCCTTGTGGTGCTGCCGGCATGGCAGCGAGCAGCCTGACCGTGGTACCCGGGGGGGCTCGCTCTGTTGGTGGTGGGAGGGCGGTCACCGGGGGCCATGCACGCCCTGTAGGACATCTGTCCCCCGGAGGTACCCAGCCCTCTGTGTAAGGAGCTGCCTGAACAGCTCAGCCTGCGCTCCCACCTTCTGTGTGCCTGGAGTTTGGGCAGAGGGATCCTGCGCAGCCCGGCACTGAGCAGAGCAGGGAAAGGGCTGGGACATGGGGCCTGGAGCTTGCTGTGACAGGAGCAGTGAGGGCAGCAGGAGTGGCCAGAAAGGGAAATGCTCTCTGCTTCTGGTCAGACGCCTTTCTGAATGGATTAAACCAGCCCCAGTGCTCATTATTTCTGTCGCCTTCAGTGCTAAATTGGTGCCATCCCTGGGATTTTTAACAAAGTTCTGCTGGAACAGTCATTTGGTTACCGGTGTAAACAGATGAGCGAGGGGGAACAGCGCTCTCAGACCCTGCACACGTCTGTTTCTGTGTTCTGGCAGCACCTTTACGTTCATTGTCAGCTTCCAGAAGATAAATGAAAATTGAGAGCTGGCCGTGCACTTGTATAAAGCTAGCCCTCATTTTTGTTTATTCACTTTGAGAAGTGGGGAGTGAAGATGAGCATTTTAGGCCCTGGATGTGGCAGACAGCATCTTGCTAAGTGCCTGTGATTCAAATACGGTCTCAGGGACGCCTCTGCGAGCCGCCTTGACACAAACTCTTTCTTGTCACAGATCTACACCCGCTCCGTAATCGAACCTGTTGCTGCACCAGCACCGGCTAAAGAAGCCACCACTCCCCAGCCTGAGAACTCCAACACAAACACTTTGTACAGAAACACAGACCGGCAGCGAAAAAAATCCAAGATGACAGATGAGGAGATCCTGGAGAAGCTGAGTACGTACCGTGCACGTCCTGTCCGAGCCAGCAGCGCGCGGCTGCGTCTCCGGGCGGGGCAGCCCGGGTCGGTGTCGCTGGGTCTCACAGCTCCCGGCTCAGACTGGCACTGAGCTCAGAGGGGCTGAGAGGACAGCCCGGGTGTTCCATCTGCCTCTGGGGCAGCTCTGCCTGGCTGGGATTTGCCTGAGCTTCTGCCCGCGCTAAAGGCGAAAGAAGAGATTCTTTCTGCTTGAGCAGAAGGCTGTGGCCTCGTGAATGACCCACTGACCTCCAGTGATGCCCAAATTTAAAAGAATAGTTGGCTTCCTAAATTGTCCTTAATTCCTGACTTCTCACCAATCACGAGAGCCAAAATACTTGGCAGAAATTGGTTGTTCTTTGTTTTTTCTAATCTGTAGGCAGCTGCAGAGCTAAGCTGGCTCCTCCAGCCTCGCGGGTTCTCTCCCCGGGACCCTCTGGTGATGGAGCTGTTGGTGTTATCGCCACTACTGCTGACACATCAGAGCTCGTTTGATAAGAATTCTTCCTTTTGTCAAAGAGGACTCCTTTGAAGGAACATCAGTTGAGACCATGGACAGAGAACAGATGTTCACAATGTACCCCAAAAGAAAGAAAATTCTTCTAGTACAATCCTTGTTTTATTTTTTGCTTGGTACTTCCAAAGACCCATCCGTGAGGCAGTGTCCCTTGTGCAGAGCAGCCCTGTTGTCACCCCTCCCCTGCTGCTGGTGGCTGAAGCCTTTCGTAGCTGTCAGATTTCAGCTGCTCGTGTGGAACTTCCTGTGCCCTTGTCAGGTGGACAGGACTGTACAGAACTGAATCTCGGTGCCGTCAGGGGTTGCTGAAGGGATGAGGTCTGTGGCTGTGGCTGAGGAGATAATGAAATAGTGAGCGTGTGGATTCCAGAGCAGGCAGCTCACCTGCAGGTTTGTCAGCTTACAGGGAGGAGTTACAGCTCCTCCCCCCGGGGCTGAGTGCTGGAGGCAGGCGTTTCCCACCAGACCTGCGGGTGCCCCGCGTGCTCGGCTGCCAGCACGCGTCGCGATTCTGCAGGCTCATGTACCCCAGGTGGAGGCAGAGCCCTTGAGTTACTGCCCATTGCACCTTCGAAATGTTACGTGCTTCATGGTTTGTTTTTTCCTAAGGATATGATACTCGTTGAAGCAAGGTCTGAATTTGCCTTGGGCAAATTGAGATGTGGACAGTGAAAATCCTCCTGTGCTTCTGTGGTGCTGTCTGAGAACGTGGCTGCTGCTCTTTGGTTACAGTCCTGGGCTGATGCTGTTGAAGCAGTGTGTCTTGTTGGTTTGTGTTTGTTTGCGTTTGAACTCAGACCTCTTCTCCACCTGGCCTGCTTCCTCTGCAATTGATTTTATTCGTCTTTTATGAGGATGTCCCCTGCCTTCTTTTATCTTAAATTGCTTTCATAATTCTTCTCTGCTTGAAATAACTTGCGTTGTTTCAGAGACACTTCCATTACACGTTTTACTGGGGAGTAAAGCCTGCAATACCGAGATAAGATCAAACAGAACTCTGTCTGCAATGAAATCATGGATATGTTCCACTGCAGTTATGAAACAGAAGTGGCCCAATTCTGCTTTCTTATCCACTTAATTTAGGACTCGATAAAGAAAAGTGCTGTAGGACACCAGCACGCTGCTGTTTCTCTGTGGTCAGCAAAGGGGAGCTCCCCCGAGCTGGAGCTGCCGCCAGCCAGGAGCTGGCTGCAGGGCTGTCCTGTCTGAGGGGCACTGGCTCGACCACAGGAATCAGCCACAAGCCAGTAAGCAGCAAAAGCAGCTACTCAGGTTTTGAGGAAGAGCTACAGAAATTTAAGCTGCAAATTTGGGAAAGTGTTATTCAAAATATTTGTTCTCCAGTTCCTATACTGTTCTCTGACGTGACCTTCCATGAACTTTGGGTGTCTGTCCTGGCAGGTAAGCAGCTCCGTTGCTGGCTGGAGTAGCCCCCAGGCAGACTCTGGCAGCACGGTCCTTTTCCTGTCACCCAGCTCCAGTCGGTACGAGGGCATCCCTGAGCACGGCCCAGGTGCTGTTTGTGTTCTGCTTTCACTTTGAAGCACCTTTTCAGCGCCGCCCCAAGCGGGAGCACATGGGCAGTCAGGAGGACAGCAGTGGGTGCTCGTGGGCTGGATGCAGGTCAGTGTCTTCTTGACACTTCTTGACCTGGGGCCAAGCACAGCTCCCTCAAGTCAGGCAGCATCCTTCTGCCCTCACAGTCCTGCCCGTGAGCAGCAGCTGCTGTGTTCGCATCCCATTTGCCAGCTACTTCCCATCCACTGGCTGGGGGACAACAGGAAGAGTTAGCCGGGTCCTGAAGTGCTGTGCTCGGCTGGGACTCGGGGCAGTGCAGGAGCAGTACCTGCTGCAGACAGGGACAGCAGGGCAGGATCCCTCCAGGCTGCTCAGGACTGCGTCAGCAGCCCCAGCCAGCAGCAGCAGCACGGGCTGGCATCGCTGCAGTGCTGGGCAGGGCGTGAGTGCTGCAGTGCAGGGAAACCTCCTCCCTGCAGCTCCCCTTGGCCACGGCCAGCACAACTGCAAGCAGGTGGCACTGATGCCCGTCTGCCCGGCCAGGCAGCCCATCAGGTGCCCCTCTGCTCTGGAGAGGTGGCCTGGGGAGGGCAGGGGGATGGCTGTCACTGCGTGCAGTGATCTCTTCCTGTTGCTGCGGACACAGGGGTGCACAGCTACCTTTGTGTTTGCGGTGTGGGACATGGGCAGATCAGGCAAACGCAGCACGCTGGGCATCGTTCCTCCTGAGCTCATCTTCTCGGCGTATCTCAGTGATGTACCTTCCAAGTGAGATCTTCAGATCCGTTTGGATTGCCATTTAACCGTCAGCTTAGATGTTGCCATCTGTGTTTTATCTAGGCGACTACTGGACCAGAAAAGAAACAATATTGTTTGTGAATGACTCCTTTGGATTTGTTTGAATTCATCAGGTTTTGGCTCTTTCCCTCGACACAAACACAGTGCCCTAATCACTGCCTTCTCCTTCCGTTCACGCTGCCCACGTCGCTGAGCGGGCAGGGAGCCCTCAAGCTGTGCATGCTGTCATTTCAGCTTCCAGTGACACACGCGCTCCAAAACGCTTCCAGACCTGGGGCTGGCCCTGCCCTGAGCCCTGGCCGTGCCTTCGTGCTGCCGCAGCAGGGAGCTGCCGGGAGGTGGCAGCAGCCCCCCCGCCCTGCTCCGTGCACCCCCCGGTGCAGCTCCCAGCTGCTCGCTGTCTCTGTGCAGCTGTCTCTGCCGTGCTGTAGCTCCTGAGCAGTGCTGCTGTTCTCCTTCCCCGTCTTGGCTCTGCTGAGTGATGGGGATCAGCATTTGTGCACCGCTGGGTCGGGTCAGGTGCTCCTCACTGGCCAGGTCAGGGCGAAGGCAAACGGTGCAGCTGTTAAAATGGCACACGCAAGGTCTCCTTTGTGCCTTAGCCTGGTGGTCAGTGATGAGGGTCATCGTTTTCTGAAAGAACACAATTATTTATTGTAACGAGATGTTCTTCTTTAAAAGGCTGAAACCAATATTTTGGCAAACTACTGAAAGTTGAGAAGATCTCAACCTGGAAACTCTTTACTGTAGTCTTCCTGTTCTGAAAATGGCATCTGTTCCTAAACACTGCTTCCAGAGCCCTGGGTGCATTTAATCTTTGCAAGTATTAAACCTCCTGTAGAATTCTGTATTTATTTATAAGGAAAAAGACTCTGTTATCCCAGCTCTCACTCACGTTTGTAGACAACAGAGAAGCCCTGGCATTGACTTGTTCATTTCTGATGTCTGTCTGCTGTCAGCGTGTTTCTGTGTTGTCAGCTGCCTGTCAAGGCCCAGACCCAGGGGATCTCAGAGGGCCACAGGAACTCCGTCTGTGTGGCAGCCACCGCTGCTGCCTTGCTGGCATTGCCCACGGGCTGCATGCAGCTGGCAGCGCCGGGCAGCGTGGCTGCATTTCTGGCCTGTCAGAAGGTGGAATCTCCACTTCCAAGTGAGCAGCTTTACTTTTCTTTCTTGCAGGGAGCATCGTGAGCGTGGGAGACCCTAAGAAGAAATACACTCGATTTGAAAAAATTGGCCAAGGGTAAGTCCAGTCGTGGTAACTTAGACAGAAACACGGGCTGGGTGTGTGCTGGTGGGTGTCCAGTGTGAGTCTGGGCAGGCTCCAAACACACTCAGATGCTGTGTTCAGGTTCTCTGGCCTCTTGCTTCTTATCAGCACTTCAGCTGCGGCCAGAAGGAATCATCAGACACCTCGCTGCTGGCAGTGCCCTGTCTGCAGCACGGGATGGGGCCGGGGAGATGGGCTGGCTGTAATCCAGGAGGGCGAATGCTGTTTCTGTCAGGCCGGGAGCGTGCTGCTGTCTGGGTGAGGCAGCGTGCTGCTCGCAGCCGTCAGGTGCTGTTCTGCCTTAACCACTGGTGAGGTGTGAACTGAGGGCAGCCCTAGAACTGACGCGTGCTGAAGAAAGGCAGCCACGCTGCTCTCGGCAGGCTGTACAGCAGATAACTCCTGCTTGGTAGGACACCTGTTCCTGGTGTCCTGCAGGGAGGCGTTTCTTCCCTGTTCCTCGTAAAAACCCTTTCTGAGATTCGGGATCGCTTTCTGCCTGCAGCTCTGGTTCTTGTCATTGTTTGTAAGTGTCAGTGGACGCTCAGAGCTGTGCGTCTCTCCAAAGATAAAGTGTCAGCTGAAGAAGTGAGGTTCAGAATAAACGTGTGGGAGCAGATTCTGCTGTCACCGTCAGGAAATGACCATCACCTTCATGATCTCACTTGGACACTCCAAGGAGTGAGGTTGTACAAAGGTGCCTCAACAGCTGCTGGAAAGACAAGTGGCCCTGGAAGGGTATCAGAGCAGGTTTCCTCCGGCTTGTGAGGAGGCCAGAGGATTGCATGCCCTGCTGGCAGAGGAGCAGGTGTGCTGCTGTGATGCTGCAGGTTGGGAGCTGGCATACAGCTGTCCTGGGGGGCCAGCAGGCCCGTGCTGGGTGTGTCAGATCTGCGTTGCTGCTGCAGTGAGCCTGCTCTGACACCTCTTGTTGGACTCCAGCTGCATGCAAAGCTGTTTGTTTTAAGACTTGCCCTAGCTTTTATTATCTAAATTACAGTAATTTTTCTTCTCAAATACTGCAGCACTGAGTGCACTCAGTAATACACTTCAGATTACTTCGTCCCACAGTCTGTAAAGGAGGAGGGATTGCGTGCAGGCCCTCAGTACAGCACTGTGGGGAAGCAAGCAGAGCTTTCAGCAGCAGCTGAGGCTGCTGGGTGCAGTGCAGCTGGCAGCTCCTTACTTTAGGAAGGGCGAGCTGACCGGCCAGCAGCACTGGCTGGGGGAAACGTGGGTACCTGGTGCTGGACAGAGCCTGTGTTTGCTCAGGCTGTGCTTAGCTCTGGGCTGCAGCAACCCCTACCATCAATACAAGCTGGGGGATGAAAGGACTGAGCACAGCCCTGCCGAAAGGGACTCGGCTACTGGTGGGTGGCAGCTGGACACGAGCCAGCAATGTGCCCTCGCAGCCCAGAAAGCCAACTGTATCCTGGGCTGCACCAACAGCAGCGTGGGCAGCGGGGCAAGGGAGGGGTCTGCCCCTCTGCTCTGTGCTGTGAGACCTCACCTGGAGCACTGCGTGCAGACATGGAGTCCTCAGCACAGGGGAGACATGGAGCTGTGGGAGCACGGCCAGAGGAAGGCCACTGGCACAGGCTGCCCAGAGATGTGGTGGAGGCCCCGTCCCTGGGGACACTCAGGGTCAGGCTGGGGGGGGCTCTGAGCACCCTGATGGAGCTGGGGGTGTCCCTGTTCCTCGCGGGGGAGTTGGACCCAATGGCCTTTAAAGGTCCCTTCGAACTCAAACCATTCTGTGATCCTAAGACAAAGCAGCATGTGGAGCCGTGAGCAGTCTGGTTTCAGGTGGATTTTTTGTTTAATTTAATTAATTGTTAATACTGCATCACAGCAACACAGATGTAATTGCAGGTGCTGACACTTGCCTCCCTGCATTGCAATGAAGATATTACAGAAGAGTTTGAAGTGAGATACAGATCAGAAATTATAGCTGCTTAGAAGGTCCCTCATGCAGAATCACAGAGCCCTTGCAATTAATGCACTGCTTTACTTAAATTCCTCACCTTTATCTAAAGTCCTCACAGCTGCCTGGAGCATACTAAAATGCGTCCTCATTTCAGTAGCTGTTTTTAAATAAACCCTGACAGGACTTTACTCAGGAGGTACAGCACAGCGTTAGAAAATCTGCATAAATGGTGTTGGCTTTTTATGAAAACAAATTGGATTAATCTCAACAATTAGTCATAGAAAAATGTATTTGCATTTATATTAAAAGAGTGCATAGCATGCCCAACGATAACATTGTTCTCAGCACTGGCATGCAATCTGCTGCCTGTTGCAGTGAGATTTTTCAGAAGTATTTCAGCCAGCAGGTAACCAAACCAACCAGGCCGTCCTGCAACAACGAGCAGACTCCTCGGATCCCCTCCTGGCTGCCCCGTGCCTCGCTGTCTGTGCAGCCTGGGCTTCTGCCGTGATGGCAGCGCAAACCCGTGGCTTAGCCCAGAGGAACCCCAGCAGGGTTTACACGCCCACAGGGGCTTTGAAATCCAAAGGGATTTCCTCTGATTGTGGCCTTTCAGCCCTTCCCAGCACTGCAGGGGAAGAGCCTCTTCCAGTGCGAGGCGGGTGGCGGGCAGGACAGCGGGGTGCCTGGCCTGCAGGGCGGCACGGCCCCTGCGTGGGGTGGCTGCACTCAGCACAGACACCGTGAAGGGTCCTTCACATCTGGTGCACCCAGCAGAAGCAGCTGCTGAAGGGCTCTGGACAAGAAGCAGCTCTGCTCGGCTCCTCTGTTCTGCGTCACTCCCAGTTTCTGTGTGAAACGAGGCAGGCCGTGCCCTGCTCCCGCTGTGCCCTGCTCCCGCTGTGCCCGGCTGGGGCGGCGGGGAGCAGCTCCTCAGCTGGAGCGAGCTGGGTGCAGCTTCAGGGGGCTGTGCTGCGCCTGGGGCTCCCCCAAGGGCTAGGCGGTGTTACCCGAGCTTTGCAGATACATTCACATAAGAAGTCTAGGAATGCACAGCCAGATTGTATTTCATGGGTGAAAAAAATAAACCAAAGCAACAACGCAAAAGAACAGCAAAGCAAAACTGGAGGATATTTTCCAGGGTTTTGATGGCAAAAAGGAAAAGGGAATAAATATGTAGAAACAAGTGCTTCCTTAAGTTCTGACCTAAAATAACTTAGGAAGTGCCCTGGGCACTTGCACCAGCCCTTTCTTTTCACAGTGGATGCTTTGCTCGGGTTCCCTGCACGGCAGAGGGCTGCTGCCGGCCGAGGGGGGAATGGACGCGGGCGGTTCATGAGCTCTGCAGGCAGCAGAGATCCTAGCGGGGCTTGCGTTCTCTCAAAGGCACACAACCGCTTCTCATCCCTGTTCTGTTTCCAGGGCGTCGGGAACTGTGTACACAGCAATAGACATCGCCACGGGACAAGAGGTAAGGCCGGCAGCCCCAGCTGCCTGCGCAGGAGCTCGGTGCCTTCCCCTCGGGCAGGAGCTGGTGATGGTTCTCGGGCTGGTGTCAGCCTGCAAAGCGCAGCCCCCGCTGCCTTCAGCTTCTCAGTGAAAGCCCTCGAAGGGCAACGTGGTTCTTTGCCTCTGTCACTGAACCCATAGCTTCTAAGGCCACTTTTAAGAGAGGCCTTTTCTTTTGTCTTCAGGTTGGTGCTCTCTGCAGTACTGTTGGTCCCATCCCAGTGCCACGTTATGCCTGCCATCCCTCAGCGGGTGTTTTAATAGAAATCTGTAGAGAAATCTCAGCAAGCTTCCAGACCTGATAGGAAAACAGGGGATTTTTATTGCCAGCGTAAACGTATTAGGTTAGAAATTGCTCCGTCTTTGTTCCTAAGCACGGATGGTGTTGTGCCCTTACCAAGAATGCTGGTCTCAGTATAATTGAACTCTGTGTGTTTCCAGCATAAAAACTGCCTGTGGGCCTGGCCATAAGTCAGTTACCAACACCAGCTGTACAACGTGAAGGTCTGTAACCACGGGCCCTGGGCAGCCCTAGTGGTGGTCACGGTTTCCCCTATTGCTGTGAGGAATAAACAGCTTTGTTACACTGCTTGCTTTTGGACAGGCTGTCGTTATTAAGAACTGCCAGAGGTAACGCAGGGAGGGGAAGCACTGCCCTTCAGAGAAGGACACTGTCTTAATTCCAGGAGTGTTGGTGCTACAGCTAGCTGATGGACACTGCCACCCGTCCTTCCCAGCTCATCTTCGTCACTGATTCACACAGTAACACTATTTAGCATTTTTTCTATCGTGTGTTTAATCTTCAAAGTATAATGCAGGAATTAACTGAGGAGGGATCATACTTGGGATGCAGTTCTGTGTTTTAGTCGTTCATAAGCTGGTTGACGCTCACTGAAAAATGAGAAGACTTGTGTCGAGGGCAGAGCTCTGCTGAACAATGCAGCTGTGTTTGGGTCTGATGTCAGTGACAGCCTCGATGCTACGTGGTGATGTCAGCCTCGCCCTGGCAAGAACTGCCTGCAGGGAAGTGGGGGCCACGGGACTGAGAAACAAATCTTGAGAAAAGTGGTGTTAACTCTGATAGTCCCAGCAGTGGCTGATTTAAAGTGGCATCTTAACATTAATTTTCTAAGCCAGAGTTTTTGAAAACGATACACAAATCGTGCTGGAAAACCTGTCTGGACATGAGAAATGAGGGCAGGGGCTTGTCTTCCTCATCCCGTGTCAAGAGCAGGACTAGAGACGGGGAGGCTGCCCAAAGTGCCATTGGGGGAAGCAGGAGGCAGGTGTTAAACAGGCACAGAGCCGTGTGTCCCCACAGGGGGAGTGGGGCCAGAGGGCTCTTCTGAGACCACTGGGGAAGGTGCTGCCTCTGGGGGAGCCCCTGGCCCGGCTGGGCTGGGAGGGGGGAAGGCCTGAGGCTGGGACTGCCTGGGTGAAGGTGGGACCGGGCGGGCTAGGTACAAGGGTTCAGAGCAAAAGTTGGTGCGTTAGAGAGGTTTGGGGCCGCAGCTTAAGCTTTCTGATTTATCATTGTTGGTTGTCAGCAAACACATCTGAATCACTGATAGCGTGAGATTCCAGTGATTCCATCCCCCTCCAGTGATGCTCTGTACAGGAGGACACCTGATAACCACTCCTGGAGGTCTGCAAGGGGTCTGGAAGCCCTAACTGTGCTCATAACCCTGGATGTGTCCATAAAATACCACAGAATGGATTTTTTTAAAATTTATTTTAAAGCCAGGAGATTATTGCAAACTTAAGCTGTTATTTAGAGTTGCAAAATCAAAATCCAAAAAGTTAGGAAGTGCCAGAATTGTTCTGTGTGTGTATAACCTTAACGATCTCAAATCAAGAGTGACAGCAGTTGCTGACATAATCATTAAAAATCATGTAATTGTTAAAGAATTAACTGTTTTTTATATATTTTTACAGTAACAAAATCATTTGCTGCGTGCAAAACATGCATGACTAATAATGGTGGCAATAAAATAAGGCCAGAAAGTAGGTTCAGAGAGTGTTACAGATTTGGCTGATAGTTCAAAGATGGATTTTACAGCTTGTGTAAGGCAAGATGTGTGTGACTGTGTGTCCTGGAACTAGCACCCAAGCAACAGGAATGCAGTTACTGAGTTGTGGTGCCTAACAGCAAGGTGCTTTGGCACGGCTCTGACACATCGTCCCACAAACGCTCCCTCCATGTTCATTCTGATCCTGTGCAACAGACTGTTGAGGTTAATGCACTGTTTTCATTGTCATCTTAGGTGGCCATAAAGCAAATGAATCTCCAACAACAGCCCAAAAAGGAACTAATTATTAATGAAATCCTGGTCATGAGGGAAAATAAAAACCCCAATATCGTTAACTATTTAGACAGGTAAGTAGTTGGGTATTCTCACGTAAATGTCCATTATATGCTGTGAGTTAGAGATGAAGAAAAGCCTTTGGTCATTGACAGAAAACTGACCTCTTCATTACTTACCTATAAATATGTGTGTATATATATATATATTTATTTGTATATATGCAAATAAGCGTATGGGAGGAAATTGGTCTCCATCTGCATTAATCTCCTCTGGCGCACTGCAGAAGCCCACACGGGCTGGGGCTGCCAGGGACCCCTGGGTCCAGCGGGTCCCACACCTGCTGCAGCAGGACACCCAGAGCTGGGTGCTCAGCAAGGAGGCTCCACCACCTCTCTGGGCATCCTGTGCCAGCGTTCTGGCACCGGTACGGCACAGACGTGCTTCCCAATATTCAGATAGAGTATGTAGTTCAATGGGTATTTTCAAAGACCTTGATCAGCCCTACCTTACTAAAGCAACTGCCTGCAGCTCCTCTACCTCGTTTTTAAGCTGGTTATATTTTCTGCATATTATACAGATGTATCACCATAAGAAGTACTTCTCTTTGGCTGTTCTGGCTATTTTCCATTGGTGCGGGTGCCAGAAAGACTAGGTTAACTCTTTTCCCTGTTTCTGAATGTATTTATGTGAGGTTTTCCAAACTGTTGACCAATTTCTGTCCTCTGTGGCACATACTCTCCTGCCATGGACAACTATGGAAGATGTGTCATCTTGTTCCTGGAGTTAATTATGATATTTTTCTGTGTGTTATGATGATGAACCAGATGATCTGATGTATGCTGGTTCAACATTTATCTTTGCCTTTACTGAATTGCATTTTTCACTTCCTTGCCATCTGAGACATCTAATTTTTTTATTTATGTCTCTTTCTCATTCGGACTGCACAGATTTTTAGTACTGTATTTTAGTTTTTTCTAGTACTCTATAGATTAGAAGCAATGTCCAACCATTTTATTCTGTCTTCATTTAAAAATAAACAGGAAACAAAAATAACTGTGGTAATTTTCCTAAGATCATCTAGTTATGCACATTGATCTCAATGCCACTGTTGTCTTGTTTCAGCTACCTAGTAGGTGATGAGCTCTGGGTGGTTATGGAGTACTTGGCTGGAGGCTCTCTAACTGATGTTGTTACAGAGACATGCATGGATGAAGGACAGATAGCAGCTGTTTGCAGGGAGGTAAGGGATCCTGTGTGCACTTCTGATTGATGTACTGAATGGTACTTCGAAGCAGGTGTGAAGAACATGAGTGATTTCATGTCCAGATCTGTGTTTCTGTGTTGCTTTTTTAATATGGGAGAAGAAAGAGCACGTTAAGTGAACTGCCTGCCAGCATCAATCACTGCACGTACTGTGCTCTGGAGTTGCACTGTTACTGAACTCTAAGTTTCACTATTCTCAGCTTTGCCTCTTCAGACTTTTGTCTGCAGCATGTCTGTACTGCATTCCTTGCCTGTAAAAGCAAACGTGCTGGTGGCAGAATTTAAAAATAATAACAAAAATAGAGACTCATTTATCAGAGTCCTCAGCTTAAAAGGAGCGCATTCCACCCAAAATGGTGTCTGCTTCTGCAGAATGGCTACCATGTTATTTCCAGATCTGCTGTAGGCCCTAACAATACAACCTTTGTCATGCACCTTCCACCCAAAAGTGATCCACTTCATACTGAAGCGACGTTCTCTGTCTGGCAAATAACAGCTCATGAAATGGATGGGAATGGCACGTTCATTTTCATGACAGTCATTGCGTCCGTGCTTTCAGGGGATAGTCTGGAACAATAATTGACATTTCTTTTTCCAAAGTTAACGTGCCTTCATTTAGAAAGTTATTATTCTTGCAGTGTTGAAGCAGCGAGCTATTCCTCCTGACAACACAATATTCTGCCATTACTCAATTCATTTAGAAATTAAATCTTTTATAGCCATTTCCTTTCTTGTGTGATGAAATCAGGTCATTAATTTTTACCCTCATGTTCCTTTTTCATCTATCAGTGCCTGCAAGCGCTGGATTTCCTTCACTCGAACCAAGTGATTCACAGAGACATCAAAAGTGACAATATTCTTCTTGGAATGGATGGATCTGTCAAATTGAGTAGGTATTCTTGGTCAGGCACAGCTTTCCCAGGATGGGGCACGGCGCTGCTTCTGACTGCCTGCCAGTTACCCAAAAGCAATTACTGTGGTTACTGAGCACTGCTGCAAGCTAGGAGCTCAATTTGAACACACACAGAAATATGGAAAGGAGGAAGGTGCAAAATCTGGCTTTTATTTGTGTGTGCCCCTTCCAGAGACCAGAGTTTATATTCTACAGCCTTGAGTGCATAAAAGTCACTGCAGAGTAAACAGACATAAGCACTTTTCCAGCTAGATTGAACAGCACATTCTTAAGCGTAAAGTGGGGATTTCTTTTGCTTGGTTTCGTAATTCTAGATGGCTTTAACAAAACTTGTTTTTCTCCTCAGCTGATTTTGGCTTCTGTGCTCAGATCACCCCCGAGCAGAGTAAAAGGAGCACGATGGTTGGGACTCCTTACTGGATGGCACCTGAAGTGGTGACGAGAAAAGCATACGGCCCCAAGGTTGACATCTGGTCACTTGGGATCATGGCGATAGAAATGGTGGAAGGAGAACCTCCTTACCTTAATGAAAATCCTCTCAGGGTAAGGTACAAACAGAATCAGACACACTGTCTTTTTAATGCTATCCCATGTTTAGAGACAAAATCCCAGTCGTGCCAGCTTGGACTAGTTCCAGCAAGGGCAGCTTCTAAAAATGCCATAGGAGCATGTCAACAAACCCTTTAGCTTTGTGTGCATAAACGGGAGAACGATAACAGCAGTAACATGGAGCCTGTTCAGAAATCTGTTGTTTTTGTGTTCAGTGATGCTTACATCTTCTCAGGCAGTTTTTGAAATCTCTGTTAGCTCTATTTCTGATGACATGGATTTTTCAGGGGCAAGCTTCTCCAGCTGATAAATTTTTATGAAAAGAGTTTCAGCTCTATCTGCAGGCAGAAGTATTTCCACACTCAGATCAGTGTAGATCGGTTACCTGATCCTTTCAGGAAGTGTCATTGGTTATTGTAATGCTGTTATTTTTCATTATCACTACTTTTCTAAAATGCACAGATACTTGCAATTTTTATTTTAAAGTTTTCAAATTTATACCAACTCTTCAAATGAAATGACCAGTTCTTACACCAAATAAGTGTGTAGTAGAGGAGGAAAAGACCAAGCAAACTAATGGATAGCTGAAACAGGTAAATGCTACACAGGTAATTCCTGACGGGAAGCAGGAATCTGAAGAAATTAATTTTGCACCTATGTACATACATAATTTTTTGTTAAGGCTAGAACTGAAATAACAGCACAACCTTTAGTTTTACTCATAGTGGCAAGGCTGCACTCCCTCTGGCACTCAGACTTTGTGCTGCAGGCTGAAGGGACAAACAACAGCACAACCTGGCCATGCTATTAAAGAAATGAAAATGACAAATGCACAAACTTCAGTCTCGCACTCTTTCTGATTAAAAGTTCCTGGGTCTTCTTGGAAACAGGTGGAGTCTTGTGTTTCTGTTTTTCCCAGGCACTGTATCTGATAGCTACGAATGGGACACCAGAGCTGCAGAACCCTGAGCGACTCTCTGCTGTGTTCCGCGACTTTCTGAACTGCTGCCTGGAGATGGATGTGGACAGGAGAGGGTCTGCCAAGGAGCTTCTGCAGGTAACATGGGAAGTGGCTGCAAGTGAAGCTGCTGCAATATATATGCTGTTCTCATCAACTAAACATAGAATCACAGAATTGTATCAGCTGGAAGGGACCTTTAAAGGTCATTTAGTCCAACTCCCTTGCAATGAACAGGGACAGCTACAGCTCAGTCAGGGTGCTCAGAGCCCGGTCCAGCCTGACCTTGAATGTCTCCAGGGACAGCGCTTCCACCACATCTCTGGGCAACCCTTTCCAGTGCTTCATCACTCTTACTGTAAACAACTTTTGTCTTATATCCAGTCTAAATCTCCCCCCTTTTAGCTTGAAAGCGTTTCCCCTTGTCCTATCGCAACAGATCCTGCTAAAGAGTCTGGCCCCATCTTTCTTGTAGCCACCCTTTAGATACTGAAAGGCTGCTATCAGGTCTCCCTGGAGCCTTCTCCAGGCTGCACAGCCCCNTCAGCCACTCTACACAGCTTGGTGTCATCCACAAACTTGCTGAGATGCACTCGATCCCACTGTCAAAGTCACTGATGAAGATGCTAAAGAGCATTGGTCCCAGCAGTGATCCCTGAGGGACACCAGTTGTCACTGATCTCCATCCAGACATTGAGCCATTGAATACTACTCTCTGGGTATGATCTTGCAACCAGCTCCTCTTCCACTGAACAGTCCGCCCATCAAATTTGTAACTTTCTAATATAGAGAGAAGGATGTTACGGGGGAGATGTCAGATAAATCCTCCTGTTTTAGTCTCCAGACTTCATGCTTTTCAAACAAAGTATTTTAATCTGTATTGAGTTTTACACAGCAACAAAATAACGAGTGGAACCAGGTTCAGAGGCTTGAAATGGTGTTGGTAACTTCTGTATACAGAGTAAGGGACAGGAGGAACCCATGGATCAGTCACAGCTGAACAGTCAGAGATTTGGCTGTGTAAAGGAAGGGGCTTTGGGGTGCTCCCTGTGAGCATCAGAGAGGCCAGCGCAGGGAGTGCCTCGGCTTATTCATTCTGCCCCACTCATGAGAGTTTCTGGCATTGAAACAGGGACAGCTGAGTGAGACTTGTCACAGTGCCATCTGCTGCCTGACATAGTTGAGTAGATGAGAACTGCTGCTGTTTTACTGCCAGGTTTCATGGCAGGTATAAACTGGTAGATGCAGAGTTCTGCAGCTTGTGGCACTCAGCTGTCCCTGCTGTGAGAGTGTCAGGCAGCACAAGGAGGGACAGGTTGTCTCTCTACTCCAATCTTGGTACCTAAAAACTGGACCTCAATGGCTTTAACAACTTCTAGAGGTATTGGAGTTCCCTCAGCAATGGCTTATGCTCCTGGTCTTCCTGAAGAACTAAAATAGCCTGTGTCTTTAGAAAAGAGAAAGCTAAGTATTTGAAGTTCCCTGAAGAGAGAACAAGGCTCTGGGACAGCAAGTAGCATTCCCAGAGGGCTGTGAGCACAAAAACCCCAGCAAGCTGAAGACACCTTAGTAAATAGTTTAATAAGATTATGCGCTGTGTTTGCCCATGGTAGCAGGGTACTGGAAGTGAAGACACAGAATCATAAAATCATAGAATGGCTTGGGTTGGAAGGGACCTTAAAGCCCATCCAGTTCCAACCCCCTGCCGTGGGCAGGGTTGCCAGCCACCAGCTCAGGCTGCCCAGGGCCCCATCCAGCCTGGCCTTCAATGCCTCCAGGGATGGGGCACCCACAGCTCTCCAGCTGGCCTGTGCTAGTGCCTCACCACCCTCTGAGTAAAGAATTTCCTTCTAACATCTAATCTAAATCTCCTCTTAGTTTAAAGCCGTTCTCCCTTGTCCTATCACTATCAGACCGTGTAAGAAGTCAATCTCCCTCCTGTTCATACACCCCCTTTACTGGAAGGCCACAAGAGGCCTTCTCTTCTCCAGGCTGAACAAGCCCAGCTCCCTCAGCCTTTCTTCACAGGAGAGGTTTTCCAGCCCTTGGATCATCTTCATGGCCTCTGGACCCGCTCCAACAGCTGCACGTCTTGTGCTGGGGGCCCCAGGCCTGGATGCAATACTGGCCATCCCTCTTTTGATGCAGCCCAGGATACAGTTGGCCTTCCAGACTGCAAACATACACTGTTGGCTTGCATCAAGCTTTTCATCCACCAGAACCCCCAAGTCACTCTCCTCAGAGCTGTTCCCAGTGCATTCTTCTCCCACTCTTTACACATGCTTGGGATTGCCCTGACCCAAGTGCAAAACCTTGCACTTGGCCTTCTTGAACCTCATTAGGTTCTCCTGGGCCCACTTTTCAAGCCTGTCCATGTCCCTCTAGAGGGCATCCCCTCCTATTGTATCAACTGCACCACTCAGTTTGGTGTCATCCACAAACTTGCAGAGGGTACACTCAATGCCACTCTTTGTGTCATTGATAAAGAGGTTGAGGAGCATTGGTTCCAAGACAGACTCCTGGAGTGCATCGCATGTCACTGGCCACCTGAGCCCAGGAGCCACTGACCACAGCCCTTTGGCTGTGACCGTCAACCAGCTTCTTATCCACTGAATAGTCCAGCCTTCAAATCCGTATCTTTCCAATTTAGAGATAAGGATGTGGTGCGGCCATGTCAAAGGAAGATGACATCAATTGTCCTTCCTTTGTCTACGGATGCCATCACAGAAGGGCACCAGGGTGGTCAGGCATGATCTGCCATTGGTGAAGCTGTGCTGTCAGAGATCCCCTCCGTGCCTTAACACAGCTTTCATTTGGGTCTGTTCCATGATTTTCCCAGGCACAGACATAAGACTCACCAGCCTGTAGCTTCCTGGATCTCCCTTTCTCCCTGTCTTAAAAATGGGAGTGATGTTTCCCTTTTTTCAGTCCCCAGAAACTTCACCTGACAGCCATGACTTTTCAAATATAATGGAGAGTGGCTCAACAACCACATCAGACAACTCCTTCAGGACCCTGGGATGCACATCATCGGTGCCCCATAGACTCAAACATACTCAGTTTCATCAGGTGGTCTCAGACTTGCTCTTGCTCAGAAGGTCCCTGCAGTCCTGTGTATTTCTGGTAAATAGAAATGAGCCTTCCTGAGCCTGCAGCTGACTTTGGAAAGTAATGTTTTGTTTCTTTCTTTCCTTTGGGCAGCATCCATTCTTAAAACTAGCCAAGCCTCTCTCCAGCCTGACTCCTCTGATCATTGCAGCAAAAGAAGCGATTAAGAACAGCAGCCGCTAGTGCTTTGGGCTGGCATTCTCCCATGCCAGCTCACTCCAGAGCAGGACTGAGAAAAAACTCTATAGAACCTCAACTCTTCTGCTGCAGGACAGACGGATGATGGATGGATGGACAGACCAACAGTCGCAGTTGTGGTAGGAGGGGAGAACAGCTGTTCTCCAGTCCCTCAAGGAGTAAAAACTTAACGTCTTCTTCCTGCTTTCTGGCTCCTTAATTTATTTTTAAGATGAAACAGGGCTTAAGACGGAGAGGTAATGACAGAAAATGCTTTGCTGCCTCAGCCATTTCCAAGGTAAAGCAAATTCAGTTGGAAGATTCCCTTCCTTCACACCCTGTGAATAAGCTGTACATTCACTTTTAAATTGTCAATTGTTTCTTAAACACGCAGTGTCCCTTTTGTGTTTGGGGGTTTTTTTGTATGGTTTGGAATTGGAGAAGGGTCGTCTTCATTCGTAACTCCAGACTGTACTGCCTTTTGAACGCAGCCCACTCACTGATATTTGCCCAGTTGCGATACTTCCAGATGAGGAAGAAAGTGAAATTGCATTTCCAACCAAAAACAAATCAGGAGTGGAGCAGACAAAACTTCCTGTTGAGATACAGGCTCAACTGTGAATATATAGTGTTTCTGTTCTTGACTATTTGATTTGTATAACTAGTTGTAATATGGGTGAGAGTCTTACTAAAATGAGAAAGCAGAAAGATTGGTGTGCTCAGAAAGGGCTTGTCTGATACAAAGCTGTAAGAGAAATGTGAAGTGAGAGCAGGCCCAGCCTTGCCCAGTGCTGTGCCCCATGGACCCCTTTGCAGAGCACAGAGCAGCGTCAGCATCTGTGGCCCCAGGCTGAAGGAAGGTGCTTGCAGCAGCAAGCAGCAGCAGACCAGTACTGGGTGCTCACCTCTTCCTGGCACCGGACTGATCATACAGTGTCAGAGCCAAACTGGCAGTGGGCTGCTCTTGAGGTTAATCGTAGCCATTCTTCAAAATGCATAGACTGGTGGGAGTAGCCCTCTTGGGTTTGTGTAGGAGTAGAGGAGGGAAAAACAGAGCTGGGTGTCGCTGTCACTTCTGAGGATATCTGCTCTCCTGGTCCTCTTGTAGCTCCTGGGAAAGATCAGTAGCATCTCTGCCCCTCTTGGCCAGGCTACCCTGCAGGCTCACATGGAGGTGAGTGTCCTTTAGGCATGAAAGTTCTGCCATAGAAACTGCGATGCCAATGCAAATGAGTGACAGATTCCAGGGTTTGGTTCTGCCTGAGCTAGCCCAGCAGATGGCTTTGGAAGAAAGTGCATTTAAACCTGGAGCTTTGCACTGAGCAAGAAATGCAGAGCAGACTGCAGAACTGTATAGAGCCGTAAAACCAGCCTGCTATATGCCCTCCTCTGTACAGCAAGCACCACTGAATGCAGGTCTGAGTTGCTGGGGGAGAGTGAATCCTGGATGTGACTGAGGACTGCACTTGACTAGTCCACTGATTTGTAAGGGAGCAGAATAGTTTTAGTATGCTGTTTGTGTTTTATTTATTCTTTTCTGAAAGAAAGAAAGGAGTGTGGCTTCTGTCAGAAAAAGCATTTGTATGGAATATTTGTTGCTGTACTTTAGTAGTACAACTAATCAAAGACCTTCAAAACAGCATCTGAATCAAGACCTACCCAATGAGCAAAAAAAAGGAGTAAAACAGCTTTCTGCTGTAGTTCATGTTTTAGGCCTGCTCCCATGAAGGGCTAGGCAGCCTTTAAGGTACTAAAAACCTTCACGTTTTGCCGGTACGAATGAAGGATGCGTGGGCTAATCTTGAATTAGGCCATTAACTTGTTTGGTTTTGTCTTAGTTACAGTCTTCATGTTGCAAATGTCATTAATACTGCTAACTACCCTACCCTTGCTCACTCTGTCCGTCCCGGTGTCTTTGCTGAGACAACAGACAGAGGCAATGCTCATTAAGTTCATAGAATCATGGAATGGCTTGGACTGGAAGGGCCCCTAAAGCCCATCCAGTTGCAGCCTCTGCCGTAGGCTGGCTGCCACCCCACCAGCTCAGGCTGCCCAGGGCCCCATCCAACCTGGCCTTGAGCACCTCCAGGGATGGGGCATCCACAGTTTCTCTGGGCAACCTGTTCAGTGCCTCACCACCCTCTGAGTAAAGAATTTCCCCCTAACATCTAACCTTAATTTCCCCTTTTAGTTTAAAACTGTTCACTCTTGTCCTATCAGTATCAGACCATGTAAGAAGTCAGTCTCCCTCCTGTATATAAGCTCCCTTTAAGTACTGGAAGGCTGCGAGGTCTCCCCTTCCTGGGGAGCACAACAGGTTTGATTTTCAGATGTCCGAATAAGAAAAGTTGTTTCTTTTGCAAGGCTCTGTTCTCTGTCGGCTCAAGCTCTCTATCTGGGAGATGATAGGCTTCCTTGAGGAAAAAAGGGAGATTTAGACGTGAGAAGGACTGCCATCAATTTGTAAAGCATTAATGTGAATGAAGCGTTTGTATTCCATGTAAAAAGTGAAGAAAGAAGTGACAGTTTCCAGTGTAGCATTTATTTTTCCTACCCATAAAGGAACAGACGGCCGTCCTTTAAAAGGAAAGCACTTTTTTATGGCACACGTTTGCTGGACATACAATATACTTGACAGATTACACTACTTGTTTTTTTTTCTATTTATTTTCTTTACCAAAAAGTATTTCAGCATCCCTGCTTTTCAGTAAAACGTCGCAAAAGATAACAATAATAGGAAAATTGGATGGTAGAATTACTCTTTTTCTGATCAGTGTATGCTTCAGCATACAGAATACTGTTGGCACTGGCTTTCTAAATACAACTGCTTTATTAAGAGGCCTTACTTTTTATTTTATCAAATATTGTGTTTATTTTTCTTTGCATCAGCAAATCCAGAGATTTTTCTGCTTAAAAAAAAAATCCTGTGAGGCAGACAGGATTCAACAGGAATCATCTCTGCCCATGGCTTTTTTCAACACGGACTGTCATTGCCCATCTGAGACTGCTTTCCATTCCGGGCAGTGCACCTCAGGCATCCCTGTGCTTGAGACAGTCTCTGGCATAAAATTCTCAGTCAGATTCTGCAGGATGGCAGCTGCTTTTATAATAATTTCCCAACTCTGATAGGAAATGTGGAAGAGGCATATTAGTAATAAAAAAAATCTGTCCTGAAAGGGGCAAGTCTTGTACATTATTTATGGGCTCAAGTAGTTAAGTTAGGATTGACGATAGTGTTGACCTTCCAGAAAGAAACAAGGCAAATATTATAAAATCTCTGGAATCATCTCGGGTGTTTTTGGACTGCTATCTTCAGATTAAGCGATTAGTTACATATATTATTTTTGAAAGTATTAGAAGTAGGCTGTTTCTGTTGCCAAATGCATAGGTAAATGTTATATATGTTTTGAACACTTTCATTCCAAGGTTCTACAAGACTGGTTAATTGTCTTTATTTTAAAATTCATTAAATGGTGAAAAAAAAACCCAACTATCTAAGAGCTTGACTATGATTCCCATCCCTGCAATGAAAATGTGTGAAAATGACTTGTTAGCTTGCTGTGGTTTTAATGATTTCTGGGACAGATGTATAATAGCAGTAAAGTCAGGGAAGCTTGAAAAGCACAGAAAAGAGTTTTTATTTAACAAAAAGAGGGGAAAAAAACAAACAAAAACAAACAACTGTACCTATAAAGAATTCCACGTGCACCCTGAGGAGCCTGCACAGGGGTGGATCTCACAGTGCTCTCAGGGTTTGTTCACAACCTGGGGCTAGGGTTGCATTCTTATTCTGTGTCCTGCACCTCTGTAAATATGTCTGCTCTACATCTTTCCATACTATTTGGCCAACTCATGCTACACACAAATGAGCTCAAGTATTTATTTTTTTTTTAGCTGTTTGCCTTGGATTTCTCTGAGGCCAGTGGCTGCACCTCAGCAGGTCTTTCAGTTAGTTCCCCCTATATCCTGCCACCAAAAATGAAGCACGGTCCAGTCACCAAGAAGGAAAGTAAGTAGTTTTCTACCCTAGTAGTAAATGTCACCATATCCTCTTATCTGTGGTTCCAGCATAGTCATTGGTATGGCCACAGAGCATTCCTCACACTGAGCTTGTAGATGCGTGCATTTCTTTGCTCAGTGGATCTGGTCAGAACTGGACTAAGAGTCAGAGAGCTCTTCTAGCACCAGCCATTAAAGACAGGAGCCAGTTGTTCTTTGCTGGACATCCAGAGCGTGAACGCTATCGCCAGCTTAGCCTTGCTGAGCATTATCAAAATAGTGGTCCACGGACCTTCTCAGTAGACAATTGTTCATACACATGAATTAACTTAGTGATGAAGACCCATAAATATAAACATTCAGCTTGTATTTTACAATGGAGTGGATAAATATCCCTAATTTTAGCCCCCCAGTTTTCAGGAAACAGGCAAAGAACTATCTTTGTTTCAAGATAAACCATCCAAGGTTTCTTTGAGCGCAATCTGCAGTTCAGGGGGTCTTTTAAAGCCTTTCTTTGCTTGTGTCTGTCCTTGAGCTACAGGGTAATTTCTTTTTCAGGCTGAAGCTTGCAAAATCTTGCTTACACGTGTTAAGAGTTGACTGCCATAATTCTAGGCATGTGTTGTGTATATAAACAATCACTTTCCTGAGCCTACTAATGGTTGCATGCATCTTTGGTGATGTCATCTCAAAAGAAAAAATAGTACAGGAAAGAGAAGGAGGGATGCTTACATGCTCTTCATGGATTCCTTTTGGTCTGTCATGAAGGTAGGAGCCAGCAAACTTTGTTCTCACTGCTTACGTATTCTTCCAAGCAAGTACTTGTGTTCTGCTAGAATCTGACTAAAGAAACTAGGGAGCAACAGAATTTGTTAGAAAGTTGACAAGATGGAAAAATTGCACTGGACAGCTTCCCAGCAGACTGCACGTAAGCTTCACCCTGTCTGTGTTGGGTGCCTCGTGCTCTAACTGACTGGCACCCCATTCATAGCTGCTTGGGGATCATGCTTGGTTTCTGTGGGGCGTGCTGATGTTTGCCTGGCCCTGCTTACGTCAGATGGAACCAAAGCGACAAGGACCGCAGCTGGATGCAGTGGTTGGAGTTGGCAGTTCTGAACGTGGGTCAGAAGAGCCAGTAGCTGCATGTACATGTGTTTGAATCACAACACTCTGAGGGCGGAAGTGTATATGAACTGAGACCATGCGTATTGTTCGCATGTCACATCTCCTCTGTCCTTCACTCCTTCCAGGGGCTTGAAGCAGCTAAGTTTTCCTAAGGAAAGACATTTAAAGATCTTTCACAAGTCCTGTTCTTTTTAATCTCTATGCCTGACTGAGTGTTGTCTCTTTACGTGCCCTCTGTTATTCCTGTGCTTGGTGACTGCTAACCAAGATTGTGCAACTGGCTCAGATAAAGTGCTTGTGATCGTCATTTTTCTGCCCTTTGAACTGCCTGTTTACAGCAACATTTTAAATCTTTAAGCTTGGTCTGGACAGAGTGTTATCCTCCATTTTGCATATATATGCATAGTTTATGCATTACCTCATGGAGCCCATGGCCAGCCATCTCAAGTCAAATGCTTTCATCAAGGGCTCCCAGTTGTCACAGGCTGGCATAACACTATTGAAAACATGGGGGAATAGCGGCAGGTGGTGTTTTTCAAGTCAGGTCCTTTTGCTGCTGAATATTCTCTTTAATTTGATCTCTGAGTCTATTGTTGGGCTGGATGGATGGATGCACTGCTTCTACTGCCACTGAAGTCACAATTTGGCTGTTGGCTTCCTTGGCAGCAGAACCTGTTGCTTAGTAACCAAGTACTGATAAAGCCCTGGGTACAGGGGGCCAGAGGTGTCCCACAGCCAAGTGAGCAGGTGGGTAGAAGGGAGCTGCTCTTGTTCTTTTGCTCCATCATGCAAAGCTATTCATGTCAGCATAGAAAATTTGAAGCATGCAATTCTCTTACATCCTTGTCTGCTGAGATTTTTGACCTTTGAGCTAAAGATGCACAGAGGCAATTGCTTTTTGTCACACTATTTGTATTAGTGTTAAATAATGCTGCTAAATCAGTCTGTAGAACAGCTACAAGAAAAAAGCCTCTCAGCTCTTCAGGCGTGACACTCACAAGCTGCTGCTATCTGCTGTAGCAGGGGAGCTGCTCTAGACAGGAACCAGTAGCAAAGCACCGTGTAGCCCCCAGGGAAGAGAACACCACCTGCTGGGGTGGAGCCCAAATTCACACTGGGAGTTGCACTGGTGCACTGGTGCTGCATCTGCACTGCAGATGCTGTGCATACAGACATACATTTTAGGAAGATCTGCAAAAGAATTCTGCAACTCTTGACTGGATCAGGATGTAACCAACTCTGAACTCCAGTTCAGTCTGGAGCAACCAGTTCACATCTAGACTGGTGTCTGCTAGATTTTTTATTCAGGGTATCCAGACAAAAGTAAACAAAGGAGGAGCCTACATTTTCATTGTTTATCAGAAATGTATCTCATTTTGCTGTACATTCCTTTTTTAGGACATGTTATCTGTTTAAAAAAAAAAAAAGAAAGGAAAAAAAAGAAAAGAAAAAACAAAAAAAGAAAAAGATAAAAGAAAAAACGTGTAGTGGAAATCTTCTGTAACTTTGGATTAAGAGGTAATTATGATCTTTTTAAAAAGAGAACTAAGTTATTTACTTTGTAAATGTGCTGATGGCATGGATCCATCTTACTGACCTCAGCATCCTTTTTTTATTTTTTTCTTTTTCTTTCTTTTTTTTTAAAGATTTTGGGTTTTGTTTCCAATATTAAGTTATTTTAAATTGTGGTTGAAGCAATAGAAAATTGAAATATGGATTGTGCATGACTGTGTCTTGAGTGTAAAAATATTGCAGTTTGAAACTTGGACCTAAAGTATTGCAAATAAAAGTTATAAATACCAACACAGTGTGTGACTGCAGCTTTTCCTACAGGTGTTGCTCATTCTGTTTGACAAAATAGTGTCAGTGCCAGCTAAAGATACACCAACCTTAATCAGCTGCAGTTAGAAAGACTTCATCTGTTTGGCTGTGTGTAGTTTTAGCTTTCAGCTGCGCTACAGAGTACACTGTTATGAAACAGGATTTACCTTCTTCAAGCCTGTATTTGCCCTCTGCTGCTGGAGCTTCTTGCGTCCTCAGCAGCAGGCAGATTCTTTTTATTGCTCCTGTTCGGAGAAATGCACTGAGGGCTTTAACTTTTTAATGTGTTGTGTGTCTATTGCTCCCTATTTATTTAAAAAAGAAACAATAACACCCCCTCCTGATCAATGTGGTGAGTTACACAGATGGTCTGCCCCCTACCAGCACCTTACAGATCTTTCAAACTGCTTACTGAACTTCAACTCTGGTGTGGCTGCTCACAGAAAGCTGTGACAAGATCACCTCGCCAAGGGCTCAGAAGTTAAGTGATGCCAAAATTAAAGGTATATGGGCAACCTGAATGCCACTCCTGTACCTACTGTACATACCATCTGCATGGCCACGCTGCATCTAGTAAATCCCCCATCTCATTGGGGTTCACTGTTTTTTGCTAAAAGAGGCTGTAGGTGAATGTATCTGGCCCACTCCACCAAACCTCAACCTGGCTTCTCCACTAAGCCCCAGTCTCACCAATTTGTGCTCAACTCACACCAAGACATTGGCCCTAGCTACCTGTTGCCACCCGTCCTGTGAGGATGTGTCCCAGCTCTGCCGAGGCTGCACTTACCTCCGGGCCCTCAAATGCCTCCTGCAGCCCACTGCTGTCTGCCTGCCTCACGGTGCTGCAGTCCCACAGCCCTTGGCTCCAGCACCTCCTGCTCCCATGCTGCGCCTTGCCCAACACTGCTGTGGGTGACCTGAGCAAAAGGGAAAAGCACTGTGGCAGCAGCCCTCGCTGGGTGCCTGCAGCTCACCAGTCAGGCCACAGGAAACCCAATGGTGCATGGAGCACAGCTAGCAAAAGGCTGTGCATCGCTCACATGAAATGCACAGATAAATACGTGTGCACACAGACACAGGCCTGTGAGCATACAAGCTAGTGTGTGCACAAGCACACAAACAAGACCCTTCTATAACTTCTCTAACACATACACCCCCCCCCAACTATCCTTACATATGATACGTGTACACAGAGGTAGGTACACCTCCCACAGACCCTTATAGGGCACAGTCCAGCAATTTGTATGTATTTTTAATAGCTGTGCACATACAGTCTCTCTGTACAAATATAAGGTAAGCCCCTTAGTTAGCTATGTAATGCCATTGCTCACTCATTCTATGTACAGCAAGCACAACAAATAAATTCCCTACAGTTAGCTATATATATACGATAGTATGTAGTATACATGTATTTTATAAATATGTATAAGCACACACATATAAATACATGTAATATTATGCAATACAGCTATAGATGGCAAGAGACATGTCGCTGTATAATGGTCTGTACTATGTGAGTGTATATACAATGAAAGTAGCTGATGTTGTAAACATGGAAGGGTCTCTGCAGACAGCTATATAAATATATGTAACATATGAAGTTACACGGTTACAAAAGGACCTCACAGAGAGATACACCCTTATCTAACTCTCTCTGCCATCCTTGGAGGTGCCCAAGGCCAGGCTGGATGGGGCCCTGGGCAGCCTGAGCAGGTGGGTAGCACCCTGCCCACAGCGGGGGGATGGAACGGGATGGTCCTTAAGGGCTCTGCCAAGCCGTGCTATGATTTCATGGCAATATACACATGGATTAAGGACATACAAATACAGAGTTACACAGAGAGGGTACGCACCTTATGTAACTGCATGACTCTACCTAGTCCGTTACACACACATACACATAAACACTAAGTGCTCATGCTCTCTACATATGGTGTAGCATACATATAGATGGACACATTTAATAGTCGCTCCCTAACTGGCTCTAAGTAATATGTAGTATATAGCATATATTTATGTATGTTTTGCAAGTATATACATACAGAGCCATTTATAGAACATACATATGCTCTTGCTATCTGCATCTATTTGTATATTGTATAATGTTGTAATAATGTATATAGATATATATAATGATAGAAACATTTTAATATATTGATTGCTATATGCAACTACGTACATATTAATAAAATCTATGCTATACTAGTTTCATAAACTGTGCATATATCTTATACACTAAATTTTCTGTATAACACACACATGTATGGAGACCATTATATAGCTATGTAATACTCTTTCCATCAATATTATATTAAAATAGCAGGCATTGCTTTCGGAGCAGCCCTCGTATATACACACACACACACTATATACTTATATACTAGGCACACACCCTGGGAAATCCTCCCTCTCTAGCCATCTCTACGTAATACAGTATGTATTTTATACATCTGGTACATATAGAGTCTCTTCTATAAATGTCTCGCACTGTCCATACACCATACATACCTTATGTGCCTATACATATGTACATGTATCCACATAGAGAACCTCTCTGCTTGTATGTATGCACACACCTACACATATAAAAAGGCGGTCCTTCCCCATATACAACTATGAACTATCTATGCATCTACATGTGTTGAACTGTGTCTGTATCTTTTGCATATGTATACATACAATGTCCCATGAATAAATAACTATACTCTCTGCACACGTATAGCTATGTATACATATGTACACACACACCTGTATATACATACACATATGCACCATTCTCAAGCCATGTATTTTTTTGCATGTATCTATGTAGCGAGGTGTGTGTAGATGCATACGTAAAGGATACAAACAGAAGATCAGATCTCACACACTCACATAACCCAACAGCAAGCTCTCACTATCCATGTGTGCTATCTACATGTACCTATATACATATATACAAAAGCCATAGGAAAGAGAAAGGCATGTGTATAACTCTAACATGCACTCTAACCACATCTCTTACGGATTACACAGTATGCACTTTACCTATGTAGGTATATACCAACCACACAGATACACATGCACGTGCACCCCCACACAACCCTCCCTCTTTCTCTACCATCCATGTATTACTATACGCTACCTCTTTTATATATTTTATATGTACGTACACAGACAGCCTTCTACCAATATGTAACACACTCTATGTACGTTATATAGGGTACAGTAGATGTATTTGTATCTATGGATCCATATGTATCTATATGCACACAGACATACTTCTCTCTCTAATCAGCTATAGAGTTCTAATTTACATTTTATAGATGTGTCAGTGTATGCGCACATAAACAGTGGTTTTAATATATATAAAAACATAAAAATACATATAATATATATAGCATAATGAATACATGGGGGGAGATATTGTTCCATAACTAACACACTCACTAGCCATCCAAATTTTTTAAATGTATGCGTGTATAGGTGTGCATATATATATATTTAAAAGCATTTACATATGTGTATATATACACACGTATACAGCTGCTTCTGTAACTACATAACACTATCATCTACATTAGGAGATATCATTAGATACACACAGATCTTACGTAACTATGTAACTCTATCCATACGTGTATCTATTATGCAGTTATAAATGTATATGGGCACATACATGACCAGACGGATCTCAGTCCCTATCTATATGCGTATATACGTGTGTATTATGTAAACTACATAGAGAAGGCACGTGATATACCAACCTCTGTGTGTACATTTATATTGATGTATATAGACATTCCATTACATGACAGGAGAGGGCATGCTATATATGCAGGATCGTTATAAAAGGGTCTCTGGCCATCTATCTATGCGTGTGCGTATATACACATATACAAATCATACACAGAGCCTTACATAGCTGCGTACTGCTTGCCACTGTTACAGATATTCCATATACGTATACATAAACGCACAGTCACTCACATCACTCCCTGGCCAGCCTACACACTGTGTTGTACCACACACACCGATGGGTACAGGGCACTGTATGGGCTCTCTCCCTCTCCCACCCCCCGTCCCCCTGCAGCTCTCAGACACGGTTTCAGGCCGCTGGCAGCTGTGGGGAGCGCGGCGGACACAGGCGGGGTCGGCCCTGCTGAGACCACATGGCGCTCCCTCCGCACAGCGCCTCACGGCCACCCCTCCCGTACCTGCGGCTTCCCGTCCCACAGCGGAGCCCCGCAGAGGCGCTCGGGCGCCCGCGGCGCTGTGGCCTCACGGCCTTTCCAGACTCCACCGTCCCTTTCAGCGGCCATCCCCGCCCCGGCAGCCTCGCAGCTGCCCCGGGACCGCGGGCAAGATGGCGGCCGAGCGGCGCTTGCGGGGGATTGCGGCGCGTGGGGCCCCCGCACGAGGGCCGGCTGCAGCCGGGGCGCGGCTCGGGCGCCCCACTGCGGCGGCGCGGAGCCGCAGCTCGGCGCCGGAGGGAGCGGCAGCGGCGAA
>WBMW01003583.1:112908-149624 GCA_013396635.1 Penelope pileata
TAAATCAGTGCAGTTACCACAAAAAACACAAAACATTTTCCCACAAGGTTTGTTTCCCCCCAGAGTGATCGAGGCCTAAAGCCCCTCAGCTGTGCCCCCCCTGTCAGCCCCACACCACACAGACCGGCTCCCCCCGACGCTGGGGCCAGCCCTCACACAGGTGCTGTGGGGCTCGCAGCAAACAGCCAGGTGACTCCCCTCGAGCTTTGTGCCCTCGGAGAGCTCGAGCAAGCTCTCTCTTGGGCAAATTCTGCAGCAGGGAGGCATAAACCTTGGGTCGGCTGCAGGTCATGTGAGTTCGCAGAGGGAAGGCACGCTGGGTGCTGTCTCTGACAGGAACCTTCTCCAGGCTAAAAGCTGACCCAAATCAATCAGCCAGCCGAGCCAATCCCTCCTTATTGCACCCATCTCATAAGGAACGGCCCCTGGAAAAACATCCGTCTGAAACAGGGATTATACAACAAAACCAGCTCAGCTCTGTCTCAGCGTGCTCACCCTGCTGCCCTGCGACTAACCGGGCCCGCGCCATGCTGACCGCCACACAGGGAGCTGCAGCCCGCAGCAGCTCTGCCCACACAGGCAAGGGGTGTGAGGAAAAGCAAAGGAAACAGGTCTTAATTCAGGAGGACAGCTCAGAATGAGTTGCAGCTTCCTGCGTGTCTTGCCTGAGCTCTGGTCTGTATGAGAAACTTCATGCTTAAAAAAAAAAAAAAAAAAAACACTTTACCATCATATCTGAAAGCAAGCAACTCTAAAGCCAGTTTACAGAGAAGAATTACATTTGCCTGGGGAGCTGCCAACTGCGTGTAGCTCACATCTGACAAATGCTCTGCATGCAAAATGGCTTCAGCCCAAGCTATTTAAAAAGAGAGCTGGATTTAGGTACTTGGTACACGCAATAAAGCCGATGACAGTATAATATCATTTATAGCCTTATATTTCAGCCCCAAAGTGTCAGACAAATCATTTTCCTCCTACAGCACTGATCCTTTTGGAGCCCTGAGGAGACTTCAAAACCTTTTGTGAAAACATCAACTCCACCAAGGGCCATTTTATAAATTATGAAAACTGCACAAAATGGCTGAAGTGGTTACAAGGTACAAAGACATACAGGTTTCCTGGCTGTACAAAAGGCAGAATAGTAAGACTTTAGCTTCACTTTCAAGACCAAAATTTGCAACCATATAAAATCAATTTCTGAGAGGTCTGACGCAGTGAGCCTCTTTTACACTGCCAGAATCACTGCACAGCCTGACAACACAGAAGCATCTGCTATGAAGAAACCCTACCAACAGGCTACATGCAGAATTTTAAAGGAGGTTTGCTTTGCAAAAATCTGAATACTTGTCCTCCATCACACCCAAGTTAACGTTTCTCAAAGATGTCAGCTCTATCAGCAATAAAC
This sequence comes from Penelope pileata, assembly GCA_013396635.1. Taxonomy (NCBI): domain Eukaryota; kingdom Metazoa; phylum Chordata; class Aves; order Galliformes; family Cracidae; genus Penelope; species Penelope pileata. Next base: position 114,314 of record WBMW01003583.1, read on the forward strand.
CAATGCAAAATTTCCAAAGAGAAAACCTGATACCTACCACATCATGGCATCTTTGTTTTACATACCCATCCCTGTCGTGAGCTAATTTTCTGCTCTTTCAGTCTGGTGCTACTCATCACATCTAATGAAGCAAAGGGAGTGTTATTCCATTTTAGCATTGTGTGGATTACACAAAGCCTCCATAGCAAGAGGGCTTCCATTAATGAATTTGTCCTCTGGGCAAAGCCACAGCTGAATTGTGAGATGTCCTTCTCTTGGCCAAAGATATCAACTTGTGAGTCATTGGCTTGGGGTGGAGAACAGAAAAATATAAAGAGATCCTTTATGCAGGCAAAGCTGTCACTCCAAGACATGGCCCTCTATTTTAATGTTGCCATGGCATGCCTGGTTTTTAGTCCTATGACTGAAATCCTTGAGCAATGACATTTTAGCCAAGGAATAGAAATATCTGATCTGTAGCAATAACAGCGAAATTAATCAAAAAAAAATTTTTTTATCTGTATAATGGGAAAAAATTTCCAATCAAAGCTCAAAAAAATCCCCCTCCCATAGGGAGTCTGGCAGTGAACAAAGACAGGAGCCATGCAAGTCCACCTTGTGCTTGCCAGTCTGCCAACCTGCTGGCATGCGGCCATGGAGATGCAGCTACTCCTGCCTGCCCCCAGTCCTGCTGTTGGGAACAGATAATGATGTGCTGGGGACCTGTGAGAACAGTCACGTCTGCTTCCAACTTACATGTCACGAGCTGAAGGATGCTGCTGGGGAGGATGGTCATGAGCTCACGTCTTAATGAGCTCATCTGCTGACAGTTTGGCCCCTCTTCTACTGCTTGCTGTATCATGAACATATATATATATGCATAAATATTTTTTCCCCCTTTAAAAGTCTCCCTCCCCATTATCCATGATAATAGGGAGCGTTAGAGAGCTTTTTCTTTTTAAAGCAATTGTGATTATGTGAAACCTTTGCTTCCAGGTCATTCACACAGAAAGCACAGACAAGCCCCCCTGCTGCGAGGTGACAGCTCTGTCTGGCTCTGCAGGGCTTTGGTATTCATAGCTCCACGAGGTCATCGCTGGAAAAAACCTTGATGGTGATGTGACCTGGCACCTCGACGGCTTCTTGGCTGCCTCTCCCTCGGAGTTGCAGAGTCTGCTGTTCTCTGGGGTCACTGGGTGAAGCTGCCAGCAGCGCCTGTCCAAGGAACTGGTCACACATGATGTTGCTGTTCCAGACCTAGAGACAAAGGGACAGAAATAACCCCAGCTGAAGCATTGCTTCTCTTTCACACTCTACTCTAAAGGGTTGTTCTGGAGGAGGGTCACTCCCATTAACCCCTCGGAAGCGCAGTGAGGAAGGGGCATACAGCTAAATTTAGCTAATTGTCTAGCGAGCATGTGGGAGATTCTGGATTTGCATGCTCATTTACATATGCAATGCAAATAGGGAGCTAAATGCAGCTTTTTGCTTTCTAGGTCAAAGCCTGCCTAGAAGAGGAATAAAAATTAACAGTTTGAGCTTATCAGCAGTAAAAAAATCTATGTGCAGTCAGCTTGTCTGTGCCACTCTGCCTGCTTGTGCTCACCTCCTACTTTCCAACAGCACTTTTCCTCTCACTGTGTTAGAGCCTGATCCACTCTACCAGAGTGCTCCCTAAGTGTCAACAGTTGCTGTTCTATGGAAAAGATCTGGGCTAGAGAATCAGTAGAGCAGCTGAACAGGGTCAGACATAGCCCAGTAAGGGGGGCAGAAGTTCTTACGCTTTTATCCTAGGTATCAGTCATGTGAAGGAAGAGTTAACACACATCAGGCCAGTGTTGTGCTCCCCTACCTGTCTTCAGCAGCCCACCCTGTGTGGTTTATCTCACCTGGACAATGATGGGACTGTCGATGTTCTTCCTGTAGAAAATGGCTTGTGTGTTGAAGGTGGCGCTGGTAGTGTTGTGTTGTACAGGGGAGCGCACTTTCTGTTTCTCACACTTGATGATCACATAGGGGTCTGCTCCTGAAATAGAATAGCACAACCACTAGGACACAGACTGGTAGCTGAGACCTCCACTAAATCCAGCAGGAACAATGTCCTCCTGCGCCTGGCAGCACCACTGCCAGTGAGCACAGGAACAGGACCCCAGAGCACACCACATGCATTGTTAGTTCCCCACAACTGGCAGAGGTGAAATACCTAATTCTTATCAGTAACAGCTGAATGCTCAGAGCTAGAAGCTGAGCACCATTTGCCAAGAAAACAGCTCACTCCTTGATTGGGATTGTGATCTTCCCACATCTCCTTACTGTACAAAACTCTACACTTCTCAACACTGTTCAAGACACGAGAGCCAAAATGCATCTGTGTGTATGTAATTTGATATGGGGTTCTTGGTTCCTGGGCCAAAATGGAAGGTCAAAACTGTTCATCACCCACAGTTCCATCATCCTCTGCTTTTACTTCACTGAACTTTAGACTGCCTACCTTAAAAATGCTGTCTATCACATTCTGGTATGAGTATCAGTGTTAGGAGGTAATTTTCATGAAGCAGCTTCTCTTCCAGAGAACAAAATATTGTCAAAACACATAGGAGTTCACTGGTGTTAACAAAATTTTCTGTAGGAAGCTGTCAAAGCAAGTCCTCTGCAGTTTCTGATTTCATTCCTACGAACCTGATACAATTTCTTTGGTTCTATTATTTGGACCTTTGTTATTTTTTATCATAATGTATTTGTGTTCCAGTTAATATTTTAAATTACACTTTAATCATACATAACTCACTGAGATAATTCAACATTTTAAAAAGGCTTTGTTTTTTTCACATTGAACATTTTCAGTTTGTTGTAATGTTGGTATTTTCATTAATAGGGAGCAAGAACCAATTTGGTAAAAAAACAAAAAAACCAAAAAACCACAACTGCTTTTATCCTGGAATGGGACAGACCACTCCACTTTCTAATTTAATTAAACACAAGCACTACAATTTTTTTGTATTTCGACACACATATTTCTACCTATTCCTAGTGTTAATGGCAGCTATTATTATATAGCTATTATATCTTTTTTTGCCACCGCCTTCTACTTCTGGGATACATATTTTAAATAAACCCACTGAATGTGTGTAAGTGTAGGTCAGACTCGTGATCATTTCTCACACACATTTTGCCACCATCTACTTGAAAATGCCACCACTGGAACAACAGTCATAAGGCAGCTTAATTTTAAGGCAGCTTTCATTTTTAAATAATTCATACCCAGTATAGTTTTACTCAAACATATCACTCAAACATCCCACACAAACAAACCACATAGCAGCTACATCCAAAACAGAAGGAGTTACTTCCACTGGTGTGAAAGAAGATTTTCCCGTATGCTGCACTGTGATTCCACCTGGCCAGACACGCGGCAGGCCTGTTACCCTGACAACATATCACACTTTCTACAGCAGGTACCAATATATTGGCTTTTCTGGTAGGCAGTTTCTTTCTGTGTCACTGAATGTGTGGATTTAGCTCTGAGGCATGAGGCAGCACCATGCTGTGTAATCAGTGATGGAAGAGCTCCATCCTTTCCAAAGAGATTTGGAAAATGAATCTGAATAAAATGGGGTCTTGCATGAAACAGCCACAGGCTAAGAGCAGAGCAACATCTGATCATTAACAGTAATCAAGAGATACAGAGCATAGGAAGTGGTGGGGAAAGAACACAGAACTTTAAGAGTTAACGGGCAAACGTGCTGAACAATGGAATCATTAACGAAGGGACTTGCTAAGTCAAAGGAAAAGGAAAGCTAACATTTAAAAGAAGCAGATTAAAATTCTTAGAAGGAGCTAGAAAAAAAGAGGGAAGTAGAAGAGGGACATGAAAGGTACCCTCACAGCGTGACCTCATGATTGCATTGCTGAACGACCAGTTACATCAGGAGGAATGGCTTCAAGTCCAGAAGAAAAGAAAGAATTGGGAGAGCTGCATATGTGGCAGGAAACAAGAGATGTTCTCAGCTACAGTTGGCCCAGTTCTTTGCAGCTCCATGCCTGGTCTGTTTACAGTACAATGGCAGTGCAGGAAGAGCTGCTAACGTGGAAAAGCAATATCCTAGCATTCACCATAGGAATGGTATTAGCTGGGAAGGGGAACAACCAGAGCTGCTTCTCTGGCAACTGTTCTGGCAGTGGAAGGAGGACTAGGTTCAGTTTTCATTCACACACGTGATTCAAGGTTTCTTGTGGTTTGGCCAGAAATTTACCCTTTTCTTCTTTCTATTACTCAGACTGCTTCCAGGGCAACTGCCATTAAAGGCACTAGATACCCTCCTTACCAGGTATGTCACATATCAGGGATCACAATACTTAGCACAGAAAAGACATGGTGAAAGGCAAATAAACCTGTGGATTCAGCATGGAATTCCAGTGGAAAGACAATGTAAAATATGATTTTTTCCAGAAGATAAGGTGTTAGGAAAAGAGTGTGTGACAGACAGGAGGGAGAGCAATTTTTAAAACAGACTTGGGAATGGCAGATAGAAGAAAATCCAAGCACGCAGTACTTCCCCATCTTCTTGCAAACCTGCCAATACACTTGGCTCCCAAATAGTTGGATCAACTTCAGTCTAATTCAGAGTCAGATACTTCCAAGAGAAGCAGCCAATATGCATTCACATTTGGGTCTAGGCAGCTAGATTCATCTGCTAATCTTGTCAACAGCAAACCATCCATTACTTCTTCCAGACAGGACAATGGATCAAAGACAGCAGCAAGAAAGAGCCTTCAAATAAACATTTAAAATAGAGATTAAACAACTTTCCTCTTGCAGGGAGCAGGGTTGTGATGACAGCCAGCTCATGAGCCAGGCTGGGTGTACACTTGCTCTGCAATCTTCATTCTTTTCATGTTTTAAGTAGTTTCTCAGAAATTTGTGCTAAGTGCAATTCTTGTATGACAGTGAAGAGCTGATGTGATGAATAGTGCATTCAAATCTAAAATCCCCTCCATACAAGATATATCAGAGAAAAGGTACCTCTGTCTGTATGGGCTCCTGTCAGTTTCTAGATCTGCATACACCAGTGTCAGAGTATAGAGATATCCTGATGTTTTTCAGCACAGAGTTTGTCACAGAGATATAATGAAGTGTCTGAGTTCTCAGAAGCTTCATAAAGAATCATATCATCTCTCATGATCATCAAGTTCTACCTTCTCTCTGTGCTAAGGGATGATAGTGAAGCTTTACACAAACCAGGCAGGCAAGCTAGACAAGGGGGAATACAGCTAACTGCTGACAGAGACCAAGCATAGGAAAAACAGCATCTTGAGAGCTAAGATGTAGCACATCAGTAGGTGAAGAAGTCAGGAAAACCTTGTGAAGTGCAATGGGCATCATCAGACACAGCAGCTCACATAGGAGCAAGCTGGGTCAACCTCTGCACCAGAGTAACAGTAACCTGTGTGTTAGGCCCTCTTAGCAACAAACACAATCACTTCATCTACCTTTTTCCCACTTGAATAAACGCTGATTGTGCCTAACCTGAAGGGAAACCTCTGCTTGTGACTTCAGATGGGAACTGTTGTGTGGCCTTTTGTCTCAGCTCACAGTGTTGATTACACAGGAGGTTGCTGCTGCTGCTTTTAACTCTGGTTCACATGAGGAAATGCTCCAGGAGTAGCAGGTAAGGCTGTTGTTTTGGTAACAACCAATGTGGCTGAGGTCTAAACTCACTTCTGAGACAGCTGTTTTGAAATCCCCATGCTAACAAATCTTTTTTGAATACTTGGCTGCTATTTCTTCTTGAGATATGCATGGGAAAGAGTCCAGACATGGATCCAGAGAAGCCAGAGAGAGACGGAAGAAGCCAAGGAGACAAGAGATGATAACAATGAGCTGAATTCTTTTGTGGCAGTAAAGAAAACAATCTCAGAACAGAGGATGTTTAATGTCCCATCAATGCATTACTTTCTGGCATATATTTGCAATTCGGCCATACGCTGTGTTTCAGAGAATTTCTATATCCAGGTTTTTTAATGTACCAAAAAAACCCCAAAGGTGAGAAACACGTGCCATATCCAACTCCTTATGTTACAAGAAATGGACTCTGGTATCAATCAGAAACTTTGCAAACTTCCCAGCAAGGCACCCTTAGAAGGCAGAGTGCATCTGTGAGTGTTATCCTTGTCATTGCATAGCTTGGTTTTAATGTGTAGCACAAATGTCCACATTTGATTAATGATTTTTTTATTTATGCACTCTATGTACTTCATTTGTCTGAAGCTGCTGTAACGTGGCATTCTGTAAGACAATCTATGAATGTACTCTGTGAGGTAGAGATACTTAAAGGGAAAAAGAATGTTGATAAAGAAAGATTCAAACATCACAGCAAAATACAAGATAACAGGGAAGCTGATGGAGAGAATGATCTCAGCTTTCCTTCAGTGCCCTATGAATGGCACTGCAGGGTGATTTGGTACTATTTACTAAAAGCTCTGTGTTGACATAAAAATATTTCAACTTTTTTGGCTAAGTTTCATGCAAAGGCAAACAACAAGAGTCATTTTGGTTTTGTGTTCAAATTTTGCTTATGTTTAAACAGAATATAATTCCTATATGCATTTCTTCCCACAAGAGGTTACCTTTTCATTTTTGTCAGAGTACTCATAAGCTCAACCCTGGATGCTGAAATTAGAGTGGAAGAAGATGTTTCTACTCAACCTGAACACGTGTGGTAGCACTGGGTCCTAAAGGTATCTTGGGGTATGCTGTAAGAGTATCCATTACACATTGGTTTTACGTTCCATTTGCATGCCCCTGAGGTCTGTGTCACAATGCACCAAATCTGACAGTCCTCTCTGAGATGAAGCCTGTTCTTTGGCAGCTGCAGGCAATTGTTTTTAATGATCTTGTCAAGATTGCAATTGTGCTAAGGATTATGAAATGTTAAGGGTGGAGAATTGGCTTTTATTGCTTTACTGCCGGGAATGTCAGAGAAAAATGTTTAAAGAATTTTAAATGGAGAAGAAAAACCACAAAAAATGGAAATGTCCTTCACAGAGCAAGTAAAAGAATATACACCCCCTTTTCAAGCACTGCTTTGCTATTTGTGTCACACATAGCCCCTTCATCCATCTCATCCATCCATCCATCCTTTCTGAGAACACGGAGCTATACTGCTTATTTGATTGAGGTGTCTCTAGCTCATATTTTTCAACAGAAGTAACAAGTAAAATAACTGAAACAATTCCCTGCATCTCTTCTCTCCAACATTTCTGCCCTCTGAAGAGACAACCAGAGTTAACAGAAAGGAGCTTGTACAGTGAAAAGTAGGTTCAGTTACTGCTCACTGGGTGCCAGGAACAACTGTGAAAAGGGGACCGGAACAGACTTGTAGCCAGCTAGTAGGAGAAATTTTACAGTTGCTTCACAAGTCTCAAGATGAATTGTACTGAAGGTCTAAGACTAATTACTTCTTTATTGCAAGGAGTTAATTAACCTGAGCTCCACATCTTAAAGAGAGCTGAAGAGTTATCTGGACCAAATGCAGCTGGTGTTTCAGCATCCTGTTCCAAGTTCACTGTAGTATCTCTGCTTTTCCTCCTAGCAAACACTTAGTGTTGGTTTTCTATTCCACTGGTCATGGAAAGTGAAGGATGACAGACGGAGAGTAGGAGTAGAAAATGAGGAAGCAAATGACAACTGGACAAGCTCCCTAATTAACTGTCAACCTCAGGTGCCAGAAGGACCTTTAAGTGTCCTTGTTTTGGGACACTTCCTTTGATGTGTAGGCACACAGTCTTGCACAAGTCATTTAACCTCTCCCTCTTGTAGTTTACCCAGCTGAATACCATATTTTTTCCCCTAAAGTGCAATTAAGGCTGTGGTAATTAGAGCAAAGTGCTCTGAAGGTCATGAATGATACCACTAAGGTAAGTGTAATGCATTACATGAGTCTGTATTCGTATATATTTCATATATATAGTTCACATAACATGAGTGTTATTCAGCAGTCTCCCTGGATGTTTTCCATTTAGAAAACAGATACTTCTGAAAGGGTAATTTCTTTCTATTCCTACAAAAAGTTTATCAGGAGAGTCTGGCTACTACAGTCCATCAGCACGGCAAAAAAGACACACGACTCTTGCTGGTTTACATCATCTCATTCATCTGAGCTCTCCTTTTGAACACATTTTACAATGCACTGCAAAAAATTCCCACAAACCTTCAGTTTGTTTGGATAAATTCTGACTGCTTACATATCAACTTAGCTCAACTTTGGAGGACTGAAGAAGCCCTTTCCAGGCTTGCTTTACACTTACCACCTGATCCATCTTGCTCCTGTAAACCCTCTGCAGACTGGATTTTGATTTGGGTGACTCTGCGTGGATAGCCACGAAGAAGACTCCAACATGTCATTTTAGGCTTATCTGCTGTCAGCTCTCTGAAAAATCAAGGCAAAGCAAATGAAGCAATGAATGTCAAGCGAACTGTCAATGGTTGTGGAATTTTGGCTTTTTCTGAACTTGAGATTTGTTGCAAGTTTGTGATACAGGAATAACAGACTTGCAGAAATAACAACAAAGAAACCGCACTAAATATGTATCATCTCCTGTATGACAGCTAAACAAAAATGGCAGGAAAAGATTTTTGAAAACATGGAAATAATATCAAAATGAGACAAAAACTTACTGAGTCTGATTTTACCAAGAACTAGTTTTGCCCTCACAGATAGTTTCAAATGAGATTGGTTAAAAACAGTTATCAACTGTACCAGCAAGCACCAGTACACAGAGTTCTGGTCCAGAACTTGAGGCAACTTCAAACACCAGACTAAAAGGTCAAGAGCTCCAGTTGTCCTTGGGTCCCTAAGCAAAAATGTCCTGAGCACGCACAAATCTCAGTGCGCCATCTGGAGAGTCCTGGAGGTGACCCAGGCCATCTCAAAGGCCTCCTTCTGGAGTTCTGAAGTGATACATGCTAGTGAGTCAAATTTGAGGGCAACCAGGCAACCATTTCTGAGAAAGTGTAGCCAATACAGGCAAGGGAAGACCTCATGCAACTGCGAGTGCAAAGTACCTGAGTTTTGATGGCACATCTGTGAAGAGTCTCAGGATAAACTTGGCAGCGATGCCAGGAAGATATGTAGTTGGGATAAGGACGTAGCGGCCTTGCTTAAGGATCCTCTTCAAGAACACATTGCGTGTATTGATGTATGGAGATGTGGCCACTCTGTCCTGCACAGTCAGCTTGTGTAGTCGATAGCTTCTGTTATCCTCTACCTACAACCACAGAGCAGTGTAAGGATTGATGCAAGGAGGGATATCAGAGACAGCAGGCAGGATTTTCCCTGCATATCACACAGCCCTTCATAGTCAGAAAAGATGTGGTGATTTGTCACAGTTCACCCATTGAAGCTGTGACACAGGATAGTCCTGAGAGGCAACCCAGTGCTCCCAATGCTAGCCCACTCTGTCTCCCAAGCAGTGCTGTTTTGCACTTCACTGCATTGGTATATACAAGTACTTGTATATCCCTAAGTGGAGGTGACAGTTTGGGACTGGCAAAGACAGGCACCCGCTAACAGAGACATGATGCTACTGCAGAGTTCTGAACATTTGCAGCGGTGCGTGCATACTCCAAAGACTCCATCTGCAAAGCTACACTGCCATCTTAGATGAGGACAAGATTTATCTGCCTACTTTCTATAGCATGCAGTACTCCACATGTGAGACAGAGCATTCCAGTTTTATATAGAAAGCTCTCCATCCAGGTCCTCTGTAATGATGCACACAGTCGTATTTACATTGCCCTCTCCTGAATAAAAAAAGAATGTAAAAGCTACAGAATAACTATTTATATTTTGTTCTGTGAAGCCATGCTTAAATATTAACACTCTCTTTAGGCAACTAATGTTTGCCGCAGCACAGTTAAAACATAAATCTACTCTCCTGTGAGCAATGACAGCCCTACTTTCTTTTCTGGTATTTCTCTTTTGTCTTCTGATAATTTAGGACACGGTCTTCTGAAGGCACTTAGTCACGTTAATGAGTCTGGTGGTTTAGAATTTTTCTGAAATAGAAAATTATTGAACAGAAGTAAAAGATAGAGCACTGACACTTCTTGGAAGGTGCAATTTCTTTCTCAAGCCTTCCTAGCAATTAGATATACAGGCTAGACATGAGCAAGGCATGGGTAGACTATACTACTTTTTGCATCAACACTTTTCAATATACCTGGTTAACAGGTGATTGACAAATGTATAGGTGTGATACAGATGTCAGCAGCTGTGACTGGCTGTTAAAAACTGACTGGTTTTTGAGGTAGGGCCATAGTCTCAGTGCAGCCCCACTAGCTAGCTATAGCAAGAGATTATAAAATAATCCCTCTCCTCAGTGAAAAAGCAGATGCATAGCAGTTTCTCTTGCTTTCCTGCTTCTGCTTTCAGTTCGTGTTTTCATTTTACACAATTTGCCCTGGGAGTGTAATTAAATTACTGTTTGGGATTCCTTTGGCTCCTTTTCACATATGCTTACTTCCTACTCGCTACTCCAGCTTTTGAAATCACTCTTGACTCTTTTGGCTTTTCTAAGTGGGAAAAGAAAAACTGCAGACTTTTAAAACTCATTCACGTGGCTGTATTTGCTGGTGAAATGGAGGCAAGAGCCTCCAGTGAGAAGGAAAAATAACACCTCTGTGTTTCAAGTGTTAGTACTTTTTTATGAAAATACAATCTGTCTCTTCAAAGCTTGGAATAACAAAAAACATTTAAAATTCCTTTGCAGTAGGGAATAATGACTTATGTTCCTTCAGTTCAAATAGAGTTTGAATTGAAGCAAATTCAGTTTAGTTCAAGTAGTCTGTCTAATGTCAGCTATGGTGACTGAATGCAGGACACACACAAAACTTGTGGAGAGGAGAGCCAGATCCCTCTGTGATAATCATGCCTCTCTCTGCCAAAGATTTTATTTGCCAGAATGAAGCAGGATTTCTGAACAAACTCTGAGCCAGTAGTGCAGATAGTTGCCTACCTTGAATATTTCAAAGCCAATTATGATGTTGTCTCCTTTCCCTTCTTTTTTGTACCTGCGCCGATCCTCCTGTTGTAATGAGATCAACACTTTGTCCTCCGTCTTCTTAACATCAAAGATGTACTAGTACAAGAGAAAGGAGAGCAAGCTGTTAAAAAAGTCTTAGTAGACAGAGGATAAAGCCATCACCAAGGAAATATATGCATAACAAGGAGGGAAGTGCAAATACATTTGGGGATGGGAGGAGTGTTCTGCATAGCAGACATTCCCAGGAATTCGCAACTGAAAATTAATACTAATTAAAAAAAAAAAAAATAAAAATAAAAACCACACACACAAAAGATTTAAAAAAGCTAGTAAAACACCTAACAGGACAACATGAGACAGTATTAAAAAACAACTGTCGAGGAAGCAGAAGGCAAGAGCTGCTCTGAAACTTTTATTTAGATATACATAAATCAGGGGTGAGATAAAAAATTAAACCAATAAATTCCAGATAAGGTCTTTGATCATTTTAGATTCTTCTCTTAACCTGAATACTTAAACAGGGCCAATGAGTTTCAATGCCATCTTTATACAGAACTTGCAAATCAAGGAATTTTCCAAATGTTAATTTGGGAAAAAAAAAAATTCTGTACTTAGCATCTAGAATTTCTATTTAATATGAGAATGACAGAAATGCTAATTTTGGTCTTTCTCAGATTTTCAGAAAGTATTAGGAATACACACTTAAAAGGGCTAAGGCGGCCTCCTGCATCTTTAACATGCAAATCTTTCATCCAAACTGTTTAGTCTAAACTTGAATTGACGTGGGTTTGAGACCAATCAAAGCAAATTATTTCAAGCTTAGGCAACAATTCCTATCTCAATAAATATTGTAAGCAATTCAAGTACAGTTAAAACACTTCTATCAGATCAGTTCACATGTAAGTATGCAGGCTTTCAGTAGGCAAAAAATGTCCAATGGGTGTTTCTATACATGATAAAGAATCAAACACTCAAAGTGACTCATTCTTTGGATTTTATTTATTTCTTTTATACAGAGGGCAAAATCTAAGCTGTCAGAACCAGTGGAGGGAAAGATGCTAATTATACCAAATTTAGACAGATGCTGTTCCATCTATCTAAATGCAAGTTCCATCCTCAAAGACCTTTGAGTGTGAATCAAACAAATAAAAGTGTAACACTGCAGGGGTGCACAGCTGGGTACTGTGTGCACCAAACACCCTGATTTAAGCTGAAATTCTCTGACTAGCATGGAGAGGAAACTCATCAGCAGTTCATTCTCTCCCTCCCTGATCGTCCAAGAGCTGCTGACAGGCCAATGTTCACTTAGCTTTCCTCTGAGGTAGATACTGAGATTGCCTTGGTTACTGTTATAGAACGATCCCCTGTAATGACTTCACATCCCTCTGTGGTTAGAGCTCTCTGCAGAATAAGGCACCATCCCATTTCTCATCCCCGACCCTCACCATCTCAGGCAGTTTCACACACACACAGAGGAAACACCAACCTCTGGCAGTGTTGGCGGAAGCACAGCAGTACTGGAAAGAAAATCAATACCTTCCCAAGCCTCCGGGCTTTATTAATTGTTTCTAGTATTTACAGTCCAGATCAGCCTCCCACACAGCTATTGCCCATTGTTCTGAGCTGGCTGTTACATGGTACAAATTCAGTGCTTCTTTGTACTATAACTTGTGAGATTCATCAACATCGGGGCAGAGAAGGCATGGGACCCTGTACAGAGTCCCAGGGGTTATAAAGAGCATCTGCAGAGGAATCTGAAAAGGGAGATGAAAACATGCAGCTCCATGCAGCAGAGCACATTTTTGTTCTTATTTCTGCTGAACAAATGCAGTGTTATCTTGTCAGATAGCCTAGGGCATCCCAGAGCAAATGGAGGTGTGGAAGAGGAGTTCTGAAAGTGCAAGAGAGCCATCTTGGACTGAAGAAAGGTGTGCAACTGTGGTGATCTCTGAACTAATGACATTTCAGCTGTCCTAATAGGTATGAAACTGAAAATCAGCAGGTGGCTGTAGGAATACATTTATACTTGGCTTAAATTCCCTCATTGTATCTCTCAGTACAGGTGAACCTCACAAGAGGTTTCAGTGTCTGGCACAGACAGGGAGAACAGACAGAGATTCTCTCTACGCTACGGTAGTGTGTGTCATGGTAATTTATAATGGCCCTAAGCTAGCATAAATGTGTTCCAGCACTGCTATTAAGAGACTTTTAATCAACTAGCCTAGAGACAACTGGAATAAAAGCTTCCATTGCATCAGGCATTGCACTCAACCATAACGTGTATATTTTGTTCTCTGTGACAGCTGAACACTTACAAATGAGACAAGCACTTGGAATACAGCCAGAACTATAGATGGGAATATCCGAATAAAATCACCTTCTGGAATGGAGACACTGACATTAAGTCAGAGGGGTGAAGAACTGCTTCTCCACATACCCCTTTAAATGACATGATGAATTCAGAGTCTGAGGTCACTGCTAGTCCGAACAGCAAAGGCTGTTCTCCAAAGGTTCTTCAATATCCCGCTATGAAATTTCAGGAGTGCTGACATAAACTTCCCATATAAGAGCAGAGAAGCAGACAAAGAAATCTCTCTAATGAATCTAACATATGTAGTGGGCTACAAGAGAAGAGAAAAGTCAGTTTTCAAAATAATAAGTAAAGCAGTAAGTGCCTAGATCATGTTGACAGTAGTGGGAGTTTTATGCCTGAATTTCCATGCACTAGGATGAAAATGTAGCCCACTGAGAAGGGAAAGAAGGTGAGAAATGGAGTAAGAATGGATGAATAGATAACCTGTGTAGCTTTAAAGCTACCAGGTAGGATGAGATGAGGAAAGTTTTGTAATACTGATGAGAGGTTGAGCTTGGGGAAGAAAGTAGATACTTTCAGAAACTTAGATTAATGCAAAGGGATACTAACTAGTTCCAGTGGACAAAATCCTCTGGATATTTAAGGATGTTAAGTGAATGGGGTTCTGTCAACATAAAAAGAAACCCTGCTGTCTTTCTAAAACTGGGAAACTGAAAGAAGTCCAGGCAGGACTTCACTAATCCTGGCATGCCTGACTCATCATTCATAAACATGATCAGTCTTAAATAAGTACATAAGCTCTTCTGAAAGGTTTCACAGAAATCACTGAAACATGCAGCGAACCGACACACTCCCAGAGGACAGACATTTGCAATGAGACTTCTGTCAAGCAGTCATTGCTGACTTCTAAACAGGGTGGATACTTCAAAAACCCTAGTTAAAGTGGATATACTTCAAAACTGCACAAGATAGACTCCCACCTGGGGATTCTGAAGGAAGGTCTCATTATCAAAGCATCCACCACTGCGATTTAGCAGGGGCTCAGAATTCTTTACCCAAGCCCCGTGCATCATTCTCTTCTCCCAGGTCTTGTGGATACTGAAGCAGGAGGTATTCACAATCCGGCAGATGTCCACATCAGTGAAATTCTTACACCAGTCCTCAAACGTCATCCTATTCCACAAGACACCAGGAAAATCATGGTTTATTTGAAAATAAACAGTACTATTCACCCAGGGGACCAAAATAACACTTGACATCTTCCAGTAATTTAACAGCAGCCACTGTTCAGCTTTCCAGAAGACAAACAGATTCACTAGAAACCTCTCCATGTGGAAATACTTGTGAAGCCACAATCTTAGAATTTCACTTAAAATATCTTCACTTCAATGTCTTAGAATTTCACTTAAAAAAACAATCACCTCAGAGTGTTTGGTCAGCTCTGGATTTGTTCAGTTGCAGGAACTAAGCCTAAATGATAGGTTGCATCTACCAGATTGGATTTGATGACTTGCATTTTTCTGCAAAGATAAAAGAGATCACCTGCAACCAAAGCACTGTCCACTCCCCAAGAACACTATTATGGTCCTTCTTGTTACATCTGTCCCTGAACATGACTCAAACTTAAGCACTCTGCACATAACTTCTATTTAATGTCATCTCAATGCTATAACCTGTGCCTGCCATGGTAACAGACCGGATTGTGGGACAGTTAGAAAACATTTGCTCCCTCTTTGTAAAAGAGAACAGGTTGGTATCTCTGGGCTACCATTGTGTCCTGGCTTATTACTGTCCCAGGATCAAAGCCTACAGGTGACTTCTGGTTGCCAGTTCTGACAAAGTAAAGCAAACAGAAGACTTTCCACACTGAGCCCTAGTAGTGCACTTGATGCAATATTGATGACCTATTGAAAGAGCTGCTGGACTGCCATGTTGGATCCAAGCAGGGAGGAAGTGATTTCAGTTCTAGAGATTCTGCAGAAAATGAAAATTTCTCGTACACATGCTGGAAAATACTGACAAACACCAAAATTCATTTACTGCAATTGTATTTACAGACATCTCAGTCATGGTTGACCTAGAAATCCTACAGATAGACACAGTAGTCACTAAACAGAATTGACAGTGTGTTCAATACTTGATGTTCTGTCATATAAACCAGTACATGTATCGTCTTGGATTATGTGTGACTGCCATAAATGTAGATAATATATTTGAAGGAGTTTGGAACTTACATTTTCTGAGAGCTACTTATTTTTTTCTACTAGTTTTTGTTTTTATTTTTTTTTTGTTTTCTTCTTTTTTTCTGTCATCTCTTGAGAGTTTTAAAAGAAACAGACCTTGTGCTAGGACTGGATAATCTGTTATCCATTTGGGAAAGTTGTTTTTGAAGCTGTTAAACTGCAGAGATAATTGCAGTTACTCAGTGTAGCCATTATCTCCAAACCCTCTGCACGACTCCCACTCACCAGAACTCTCCATCATTCTCCATAGTGAGTCCCAAGTTCTTACGCTCTGCATTACTGACTTTCTTCCACTCTTCAGAGCTAGAATGAAAAAAAAAAAAAAAAAAGATTTAGTAAATGAAATTAAATATTTTTATCTGGAAAAACAATTGCAAGCAAAATTCTCTCATGGTCCTTCTTTATAAAGGTAACACTGGAATATTAAACCAGTAGATGATATTCAGGAAAAAGGTGTGTGGCTTACAGGAGGAGTTTAAAAACAGGAATTGATTTGAAAGATACTTAAAGAGGTGAATAGCAAATTGGCAAACTGGATCAGAACTTTACTGATTTCCTTTGTCACACCCTTCCTTAGGACAGTTAAAGAATTGCTTTGGAAGGTCACATGAGATTGACTCAATTTCTTAAAGGCTCTTCAAAGAAACACGAATTTCCTAACCAGGAGCTTATCAAACACTTCACTTAAAACAGAGTATTATCTTTGTCTTTCAATTTCCTTAAGAAAAAGGGGCACGAGGGCTTCCTAGGTTTCCCAGAGAGCCTTTGAGAAGCTGTTGCAGCACAAGTCTAATGTCCAGCTTCCATTGCAACACTACACTGCAAAGGCACTTCATTGCCAGCTTGAGGCTGTACTTGTCTGTTCTACATTGCCCCCTGGAGGGACACACCTCTCTCCATGGACTGTAGGGGAGCAGAGGATTCTGAATGTAAGAGTTCTGATCAGACAACACAACAGAATGCAACATGAGCTCCTTCCCTTATTTTAGAGGAAAAAATGGAGCCACAATTCCTCATTCCCCTTCCATATATACTTGGAAGATAAAGCTGAAAGTGGCTGGCAGGAGGGAAGAGAGGTTGCCTGTCATAACAGATACTTTCTTTACCAACATGGAATTTCTCAATTTAATTCTATTAAGCTAAAAGTCACGGGCCAACATGACAATCCTCAGTGCTTCCACCGAAATGAGTGGCAGCTGTGCAGGACAAGATCTAGAAAAGAATCACAAGGGTTGAAGTTAAAAAAGACATACTAACTCTTTTTTTTGCATTCTGCCAGCTCAGGATTTCATCTGAACCAAATTCTTGTTTGAAACTAATAGAATTTTGCTAGCTGAAGCATGGAAGACAGGAACTTATTATGCTGTTAAGAGTATTGCATTATTAAATACTAACAGTGGCTGGAAAGCACGGTGTTGAACTGTAACATCCTAATTAAATGTTTTTCATGTGTTAATTGCCAGCAATGGAATACATCCCCTTCAGAAATCATTTCCAACTCTGCAGGAGTGCCCGCTAAGCTCATGGCCCATATTAAAACTCAATGTAAAATTACACATTTGTAATTTCTTGAATTATTTTATAGCATTTTTCACCAGCTGCTAAAATTAGTTAAGAACAAAAGGCTCATACAATCCTCAGCAGCAAGCAGTTACAGCTGAGAGACTGAGTCACAAACAAACTCAGTGGCAAAGGGGCAAACAAACCTCATATTCTTGATTTATCACCTTAATCATAGGCTATTTTTCCACTCAAGAACCAGTGGGTCAGAAGAATGATGCTCACTGAGGTCCAGAAAGTCATAACATCCTGGCTGCTCCTGGATGTGCTCACAGAATGGGAAGAGGTAGCACAACATTTCAGATCTCATTGTGTACTGCAGGCTGTCATTGCATCTCAGTGTTTAATCACATGTTCAGCTTCAGGTGGCCCTAAACACAATTTTCTTCCTTTAACATTGGATTTGCAGCACTTACCTGTCACTCCAGGCACCATTCCACTCTCTATTTCCCCAGGGATTCCTCAGCCTGATCATGAAGAGCTTTTCTGCCTTAAAAAACAACGTGAGCCTTTCTCCAAGGTTCAGCTTCCGAACTGCAGTCACTGAGTAGGCATGACCAACAACAAGACCTGTCTTTGCCTGCACCTCATTGGCTCTGGCAGAGGAATCCTTTAGCACCAAAAAAGACAAAAAAAGAGAACTCACATCACTGAGGGCATCTGACATCTACATGTTCAAGGGGCAGGAGAGGGAACGCTTCTTTTCTTTAGCAGAGCTATACTTTCACTTGCCAAATGCTTTGATTATGCAGGGAAACAAGAGCATGGGGGCTCAGACTTGTAGCTCACTAGCCTGGACTCTGTGTGGTAATGCCAGGCAAGCCCTAGCACAAAAGCCCAGAGCATAGATTGCTGCCTTGCTATGGACATTCTGTTTCCTCCTGGCCTCAGTTAAAGACTGACGGACAACCTTTATTAGCCCTTCTAAAATCTCCTTGTCTTTACAAAATGGCTCTCTGGATACTGACGACTGCTCAGATGTAGCACTGCCTTTTTGTGTCCTAGCTGGGTACTCTGTCGGGCTTCCTAAAACTAAATCTTTAGGCCCTACATGCCCCAGTGTCTGCTTCTGTGTTGGAGTGGATTTGAGACTCAGGAAGCCACTGCACTACTTAGAGTGGATAAAAACATGAGGCACAAGCAAGAAAGATTTCTAGCCATGTCAGACCTGTCCTTAACATCCCTCTTGATCTGGCAGGCCTCTCTGACATGGTAACAGACAGATCCATAGGCTTTATAGAAACTGGGTTTGCTTTGCATAGACGTAACACAAGCAGCCTGGTTTCCAGCAGTGATCAGCCAGCAGACCGTCCTGCTGGGTGACCTAGGCTTGATGGGATGCTGATCTAAGTATACATAAGGATTGCCAAGCTACCAAAAAGAACACAATCTCATTGAATGTATATAAAATAAAATCTTCTAAGTATGTCTAAAAACAGAAAAGCAGTATCAAACACAGGCACTGGAGCTGCTGTGAATGAATGGCCCTTTACAAAGCCAGTGCAGCATCGTGTCTGAGCAACACATATACCAGCCAGGACAGTGGGAAAAATAAAGCTGTGCCAGTGCTGTAATGCTTCTGAGCCAGAAACAATCCAAATGGTCATGCCTCTGGATTCATCACATGCTATCTGATGCCAGCATGGGCAGCTTTGCAGTGAGCCAGATCCAGAATCTCTCTCACCTGTATCGGGCCATAACCCATATGCTTAAAGAGACTCACTCACTTGGATGAAAGAAAGAAGAAAGAAAGAATCGACGAGAAAGGCAAATTTGACTCAGTACAGACCCCTGTGTGTAACTTGCAATAACCTAATTAAGAGCTCAGTGATCAAGCAAGACCTTGCTCTGGAGGAGAGAGATGGACTTATTAGAATTATGAAATGTGCGTAGTACTATTACCAACATTTTTACCCATTTCAAAACTCCTCTGGTCTAAACAGGCAGTCTTTCTCTTCAGGCAAGTGTTGCACTGATACAAAAGCATTCAGTCCCCAAGGAGAAGAAATCAGGAAAAAAAAAAAAGGCAAAAGAGAAATTTATATAAAATCAGAAAAGACAGATGCTCTTGCAAGTGTGAGACTGTCTCCCAGACCTCTTTCCCTTTCGCCAACAACAGCTCCTAAAGAATCAGCTCATGTGTTACATCAAGACTGGCTGACATTTCCAATGGGTTTGGGCTTTCTCCAATGCAACACTTCCACTTGCATTTTTCACAACTAAAAGCAAACAAGAGTCCTTCACAGCACAGGAGTCTGTAAATTCTCTTGCTGCCTTTGTTATCCCCCAGGCCTTTCTAAACTGCTGGGCTGCCTTTCCTGCTTCATTCTGAAGCCATTTATTTATTTAGCTGAGATATTTAAACATCTGTTGTCCGTTCAGATTTCCAAACGGTGAAGATCAGGGCTATTTTGTAATCCAATGAAAATGACAATGTTTGTAAGTCAACAAGGAAGCCACTTGAGTATTAAATATTCTATATATAGCAAGCTTCATTGTGTGTATCTATCAAAAAGTGATAAATGCAGATGAGCCAAGCCAAACCAATGGGAACAGCCACTGTGCAATCATGCTTAGAAGCAGGTGCATTTAACTTGATGGGCAGAAATATTATGCCAAGAAGAAGTGAAGGGATTATAACTGCCTAATTAATTGTTTTTTAAAATACAACTCCCTAAATTTTGTCTCTCTCTTCACCAGATCCATGTTAGGAAACTGAACTGCCTCAGCATTTGGGACCAACCAATTATCCCACAAACTGTTAATAACGATCACATGGTATGTCTGGTCCGCCAGCCTGATCTGAGCAAACCAG
This sequence comes from Penelope pileata, assembly GCA_013396635.1. NCBI lineage: Eukaryota > Metazoa > Chordata > Aves > Galliformes > Cracidae > Penelope > Penelope pileata. The sequence continues at coordinate 134,268 of WBMW01003583.1, forward strand.
ATGGAATTATTTTTAAAAACAAATTTCAACCTTGTGACAAAGGTAAAACAAACACCAAAGACCTAGAAGAATTTGTCTGTGAGCCGTTGTCTGATGCTGCTGGGATAGACAGTTCAGGACTCCTGTTCTATCCCAGCTGAGTTCTCGGGTTCAAGCTGAGTTCCCACAAGGGACCAGGTGTTCCTCTTGGTACCATGGCACTGGTACAGGGCAGTGTGTGGCCAGGCCTAGCTAGGCAGATGAGATTCTCAGGCATCTCCAAACACAGCTGTTTCCCTGTTGTCCTAGATAACTGCACAATAGTCGTGATATTCACAAGAGTTTCAGAATGAATCAGCACTTGGGGGTCCATCAATTTACTGACTATTTAGCACTTACACAACAGATTGCAAGGGAGGAAATGCTTAAGTGTTACAGTAACGTGATCTTTGTTTCACAGATGGGAAAATTGAAGCAGAGTGTTTAAGTGACCAAGCAGAGCTCAGTCTTTCAGCCCAACTCCAGTGTTATACCAACAAGATGACTGCACCTTCACAACCACAGTCAAGATGTCTCAGCAGCTTAATGCTTGGAGAACTGTTTTCTGTAAATGAATTTCCCTAAGAAGTAAAGAAACTGAACGCTGCCATTTGGCCTGTAAAGTAGGGCATTCTAGGTGGATTACCCTTGGGTCAATACACCACTGTGACCATCCACAAAGAATGGCATTTCAGATCCACAGTAAAACAGCCAACAGCACAAATGGCTTTGTGGTTTTGTGATCGTATTTGGTGGCTCTTGGAACTGTACTTGGCTGAGAGCACTGCCAGCTTGCTAGCTTTTTCCACACAAAGCTTTTCCAAAGCATACAAATGAAGGGCACGCTCAATATACTTATCTAATAGCAGTATTTTTTTTCAGATAACAAAGCTCATTGAAATAGACTCCAAAAATCCAGCTCTCCATACGTACCGCGATGAAACAACTGATCAACCCGCCTCTTTTATGCACTTTCAGCAACTCTTCAAACAGCTTCATCTGCTCAGAAATAACCTCACTGTATTTGCCTTGTACCAAATCAACAGATTCTGCGACTGCTCCAGTGAAATCCACAATTGCATCTGCAGCACTGCCTCCATCCAGGGCTTCGTAAGATCCAGCCAGCCTAGAGGTAACACAGAACATTTTAATCCATCAAGTGGCTTTTAGAAGCGCTCTAATTTGTTTTGAATTTAAGTAATGTATTTGTGGCTCACCAGTGAAAACAAACCAAAGCAAAACTGCAGATTGAAGACACATCCTTGCTAATAAAGGAGTAGAAAGATCTTTAAGGCTTTGGGCTGCTGAGGTAAAGTGCATTGAACTTTTCAATCTTTTTTAGTTTCTCTACTAGCAGCAAGCCTAAAACTCTTGAAAAGCATAATAGAGTTGAAACATAATGAGCAGACAGATAGAAGGGATAGCACTGAGGTCTAAAAGGAGAATGAACCAGCTCATACTTTGCATAAGCTTTCTCCAATAACGCGCTCCAGAATTCATTTTTCACATTGGAATGGCAGTAGATCAACGTCCCATCAACGGTTGGCAGCAGATCATCAATAACCACCTCTGTCCATTTTCCAAAGCACCAGAAACGGAAACGGAAAATCCCAGCATATTTCTCTGGTGTTTTAGGGTCCCACTCTTGTTCTTCAAAGTCTGGAATCACCTAGGAAACCATGTAAGGGAAAGCTCACTAAATACATTATGTTAAGATTTATTCAGAGAGCAAACTGCCCTGGAGCAAGCCCTGTGCTGGTATTCAGCTTCATCAGCAGCTGCCTTTAAATAGATGAAGCAGTGAAAAAGATGGTGAATTTGGCACAAAGACAAATATAGCCCTATTTCATAGGCAGTATTAGGAAAGTAATATTTGAATGGATCTACAGAGAGTGACCATTGCTTTGCTATATATCTTCTTTGGTGCTGAATGAGACTGTGGGGAGGTCTTGTAACAGGAAAAGGAACTTTCAAAGAAAGGCAAGATTTGAATTCACCAACATTCACCACTCAGAGGCATATTAGCGTTTTCATGCACATTGGTCACCTACCTGCTGCCAGAGGGTCTTCCTCAGAGCCAAGCAGGAGCATGCAGCCACAAACCAGCAGTTCCCCAAGATGCCTTGGTGCAAATCATGAGAGCTGATTCCATTCACAAAGAGATAAGGGTCTTCACAGAGGTCCTAACAAAGCAAATCAAAGATTACTGGAAATGATCACAGCATCCTTCTGCCAGCTATCTCTCTCCACACTTGTACATATTCACATTTGCTGTTCTCCCTGTCAAAACACCAAGTTTCTATATCAGGAAACTCAAAAGCATTCTGACACTGAGTACATTCACAAGTCACGGTATGCAGGATTATTAAACTTTGTATATGCAGACTGTGTTGCCTCTTCTAAACATCAGAAATCAGTGGTTTATTTGTTTGTTTTTCCGGAGTTCCTAGTTCCTGAGAGTTCTCAGTTGCAAGTGACTGGCATGCATTCAGTGTTTAGAAGAATTATTTGACATTATGGCATTTGATGAGGATCTGAAAGCAAGTGAAAGGAGAGGAAGGAAAGGAGAAGGAAGCATTCCAGGGAAATGTTTTGTTGGGAGAAAAAAGTAAACAACAAGAAAAGTAGCAGGAAATGATGTTCCTGATACCAGCACTCCACGCTCTTCTGTCACTGCCACTCCCCTGGCTGTGTCATACTGGAAACCCAACTCCACAGACAGCACGAGCTGCTGCAGTGGCTCCTGCCACCCAGCACTGAAGAAGGTAGAAAATACACATCTTTGAAATATGCCTTGATGTCTATGGGTCTCATTCCTCTCATTGATCTGGCTCTTATTTGAACCACTTGCCTCCTCTCCCGTTGCTTTCCTGTCTCCATTTCTATTTCCATGCAGATTCTCACCAGAGCATAGCTGGCTCCTGCTGTGATGTGTCCCTGCTCCTCCCCAGCTTGCCCTCTTGCTTTGTCTTTCCCAAGGGGTACAATGACAGTCTGCAGATCAAGGCACTAGAAGGAGCACTTCTAAGTATCATCAAACAGGGAAGCTACGAGGGTACATTTTGCAGTAACACTGTGCTTGTTACCCTTGGTAGAAGGGGCTCTTCTGAACTCATACATATGTGGCCTCACAGTTTCAGGGGGGCCAAGCAAAACTTCAAAAACCAGCCAACCTTAATGCCCCATAACTGATACGGAGCTAACTCTGGGATTGCTCACGATGCTCTCATCTGAACCGCTGCTTTTCCTGACTGCTTAAGAGGATGGAAGAGCAGACAGTGGTAAGAAATTCTGCTGTTTCATAGTTGAAGAATAACCTGTAATTTCAATATTGTTGGAAGGAAATTATATTTAGACACTAGAAATGCAGAAGGAGTAACTCCATCTCATCTCAACATTGCAGGAGACTCCCAGTTTAGTGCAGCCTCTCCAGTCTGTGATCAGCAGCAGAATGAGGGGCTGTGGTCCTCACCTTGTGGGTTCTCACTGTCCTTCGATAATTATAGAGGAATTTCCCAAAATACAAAATTTTGATCCAAGCCTGGCTAAACATCACAGGCATGTCAAAAGCTCTCAGTCCTCCCTTTGATGATGGGACTGTGACAAACCAGTGGCATCTGAACTTCTGCTGTCTTCAGAGAAAAGAAGAACCTCAGTGCTGAGCTGAAAGCCTGTTTACCTGAACAGGTTTAGCAGATGGCAGCCTGGGGTGGCTCAGTGTCTGCAGTGCACAGAGCTGATGCTGGTTTTAAGAATATGGTTGTTTTTGCATGAGACTTTTCTTATTAAATAACAATTGGTAAAAATTTTAAATGCCTCTTGGGAAAAAAATGACTGATCATTATATGACATTGCTCTGTCAGTAGTCCTTAAACGTGGATTCAGTTAGAGAGAATTTCAAAGCTTACTAACGTATCTTACTAAAATTTTTGAATAACAAAATGGTGAATATGAGGAAAACTGACCATGTACAATATATTCATGTGCAGAAAGGACAGATTTGTTCATCTGCCTTGGTGCAGATATGGAATGGTAACAGGAAGTTCTGGCCAGCACTACAGTTGATGTAAAGCAACGCAGTTTCCTATTGCAGAGGTTGACATCAGCTGACCACTTGGCCCTGACTTCATGGTGGGAGCAAAGATTCCAAACCCAACGTGTGTAGACTCAAGTTTCATATCCCATTTCCATGTATGTCTGCTGGTGATGATTTCTGGTTTGTTTTTCCTTTCAAAATGTTATTTTATTATCATAATAAACAAAGGATAAATTGATCCTCTAGGATTAAAATGTTTCTGTCATTATAGGAAGCCAAAACTTTTGTTAGTTTTGTAAGAAATAGAGCACTACCATTTATTACAAATATCTTATCTTATTTGGTTTTCTTTGCCAAAAATAACCACATTAAACTATCTCTTTTTTTAATTGAAGTATGTCTCATATCTCACACAGTCCTCAGATTAAAAACAGAGAGCAGCATGTGTTGAATGCCAGACATATGGGTGAGATTAGCATGTGCTGACCACTGGGGTCCAAAGTAAACACAGAACAGCAGAACACAGAGACTGCACCTCAGCATTTCCACTACAGTCCTCACATTCTTCACAATCCTGCTTGATAAACACATGATTATTAAACTGCCTAGGAGACTAACACGGAAAGAAAATGATGTTTACCTCTGCTTCTCCTGGCATTAATCACACGTGTTACAACGGCTTCTGGGGTTACTGTCACTGCATGGCTCAGGTGAGATGTGCAGTAACAGCCAGGTGCAAGTCACAGCTACTGTCAGCCATATGCTGTCACCACTTATGCAACATAGCACATTTTAAAGAGTACTTTTGAGACAGAATTAGCTATCTAAGCCACAATTCCCTCAGCACAGTAAGAAATATGCCACTTAAATATATTATTTTCCAGTCCTTGTAGGATCTTAAAGCACTTTTGGTTGCCCCAAGCTTGTCAAAACAAAACCCACTTTTCCAGTAATGGTCCCAGTGGTAATAATTTAGGATAGTTGAGGAACAAGTCAGCTAATGCAAGAGGAATTACAAGGAAAAGAGACAGAAAGGAGATGGCCATGTGCCCCAGGCTTTTTCAGAAGACCTACTGCCTGCTTTTAAGCACCAAAGTGGTTGGGTTCTGGCTTGGTTTGGAAGGGACCTTAAAGCCCATCCAGTTCCAACACCCGGCGGTGGGCTGGGTGCCCCTCAATAGCTCAGGCTGCCCAGGGCCCCATCCAACCTGGCCTCAATCACCTCCAGGGATGGGGCACCCACAGCTCTCTGGGCAGCTGTGCCAGGCCCTCACTGCCCTCTGAGTAAAATATGTCCTCGTAACATCTAACCTAAATCTCTCCTCTTTTATTTTAAAGCCATTCTCCCCTGTCCTGTCACTATCAGACTGTGTAAAAATTCAGTCCCCCTCCTGTTTATAAACTCCCTTTAAGTACCGGAAAGCAGCAATGAGGTCTCCCCGGAGCCTCCACTTCTACAGACTGAACAAGCCCAGCTGCTGGTGCCTTTCTTCATAGGAGAGGTGCTCCAGCCCTCTGATCATCTTCACAGCCTTCCTTTGGACCCGCTCGAACAGCTCCAGGTCTTTCTCGTGCTGGGAGCCCCAGGCCTGGACGCAGCACTTCAGATGGGGCCTTACAAGGGCAGAGTAGAGAGGGACAATCCCCTCCCTCTCCCTGCTGCCACCCATCTTCTGATGGAGCCCAGGATACAGTTGATCTTCTGGGCTGCAAGTGCACAGTGCTGGCTCATGTCAAACTGCTCATCCACCAGAACCCCCAAGCCCTTCTCCATAGAGCTTCTCTCAAGGAGTTCTCCCAGTTTGTACACACATCTGGGATTGCCCCAATCCAGGTACAGGATGTTGCACTTGGCCTTGTTAAGCCATATTCAGTTCATGTGGGCCCACTTCTCCAGCTTGTCCAGGTCCCTTTGGATGGCATCCCTTCCTTCTATTGTGTCAACTGCACCACTCAGCTTAGTGCTGTCTGCAAACTTGCTGAAGGGTGCACTCAATCCCACTGCCTGAGTCACTGACAAAGATGCTGAAGAGAAACAGTCCCAAGATGGACTACTGGAAGACATCACTTGCCACCAGCCTCCACCTGGATGTCAGAGGCACTGACCACAACCCTCTGGCTGTGACCATCCAACCATGTATCTTCACATTTCCAAGGAGAAGTTTAGAGGAGCTTACTGGATCTTACTGCACATCATTAACATACCATATCCACACTATTTCTGACACAACAACCCTCACAAATGCAGTTGCTGTATTATTTATGCAGACAGGAAGCATTCTACCACCCAAGACAAAGAGCTCTCCCCAGTTTTCTTCTTATGTACACACACAATGAAATAAACACCATCTGCAGAGCTATAGTTTGGTGATAAAGAGTCTAAAAAGAGAGGTAAGAGGCTAAGAGGGCTTGAGATCCTGCTGAAAACCCGGATGCTCTTAATTTCATACCAGACTTTCATTTGTATGCCAAAAATCCATTTGTGTCACTTCCAATCCTTGCTGCACTGTGTGGGCTCAAAACACCTGACATCTAGTGTTACACAGTCTACATCACTGGTGAAATGTGGTAGCCAAACCCAAACATAATACTCCAAACAAGGCCTTGCAGTGCACCACTCTCTTGCTTACTGATGATGGGGTGCCGTTTTTCTGTCTTTTTCCTCCCTCAGTTTCACATATTTGACTTTTATTCAGACTGTGATCCATCCTCTGATCCTATCCTATGGACTTGCTGCCTAGGCCATTCTTTCTCCCTAACTTAGCCATGAAGCTGCTTAACACCAAAGCACCATACTTGCTTTTGTTGATGAAGTCATGCTGAATTCCATACTATTTATTCCACACTGTTTTACCAAGACATCAAGATTAGTCTATGTTCTAAACTCTGTTGACATGCTAGTGATCATATCCCAGTCTGTGTCCTACAGCATCCCAGTACCTGGCTTTCTAGCCCCTCATTCAAACAGTAATGAAAATACTGAGTAGTACCAGATCAAGTGAAATATACGTAGAACTCCATTGGCACAACACCAGCTTGAGCGTGCTCCAGTAACCCTATTTCATCAGCTATGCATTCACACTACAGATTGAATTAGTCTTAATTTTCATACTTTGGAGAGAGATTGCCAAAGGTCTATAAAAGCCAAACTGCATCAAATCTACTGCTTCTTTCTTAGCCACAAGACCTGCTCCATCCTATGCTACAAGGAAATCAAGCTGGCACATATTAAGTGCGTCTCCTGCAATACTCTTTTACAATAAAATGTATGCTATTAGAGTTACAGTGTTAGACATCTGCTCAGGAATGATAAATTGAGGTCTGGAATTTCACTAAGATACAAAAATGTTTGGACTGTAGTACAAATACCAAAGATGGCAATTTTTCTTTGCTACACTCTATCTTTCTTACAAAATTTCAAAATGTCAGTTGTGGGAAACAACAGGCTCCCATTTCACTGGAGCCACGAAACAGATTGAAGTACAGGAGAAAACTGAATAACTTTACGCATTAACTTCATGTTGCTGTGGCTACTCTGAATCTTCAGGAATTTAGCTAAAGGGGAACATTACCCTTAGCTCTGATGAAGCACCTCTTGGCAGAAGTCCACAAACTAACAAATATGCCATATTGGTTGTAAATAGGGAGAAGGACACTGAAAGGGTTAATTAATTCACTGTGTGTCTTCACAGACGTTTACTGAACTTGCACTGTAAAACATGAACAATCCTATAGCTGAGAAAAGGGAAAGATCATTTCAAATGGGTGAGGGTCTGTCAGCTGGCTCAGATAGAAAAACAGATTCAGTGAAAGGAAAGAAGAAAAAAGCAATAATAGAGTTTGCAGCTAAGATTTCCAAAGGATTTGGTAGCATCTAGAGCTTACTTTCTTCAGGACCCTTTACAAAACTTCAGTCCTAACATCATAAAAGTAATCCAACTTTCCTTGCATGGAGACAGGAACTTCCCTTGATTTTATCACACCGATCTACTTGAGCCTGGTACGCTGTTCCCTTCATTTTTTTAAAGCAGTTTGAGTTACGTCGGAGGTGATAATCCTTTCCATCTTCTTCTATTCTCCTGTCCTCATATCATACTGAGCCAGCTCCTGCAGAGAGTGAGGTCAGTGTAGGAAAGCAAGGGAAAAGAATTGAGAAGGGCAATTCTTCAAGAATGCGGAGGCAAAAAATCAGCTTTGTCTGCTGCTAACTATGAACCAACCCCACCTAAAGGAGGGTAGCAAAGACAGCACTTCTTTTGAGGCTGTGTATCTTAAGAGGTAGAAGAGATCGTCTGTCCCATAATAAATCCCGGCTGCGCTGGCATGTTTATAGAAAGCCTTTGCCAGGGTAATTGCAGTTAGCCCTAAAAAAAATAATTGAGTCCAACTGTGCTACATACTTCAACATATGCAAAAAGCCTTTTGCAACCTTGTTTTGCCTGAGAAAACTCTGCCTAGGGAATGAGAAAGGAGAACGCTTAAGTTACAGTCACACTCCCAGCTACAGCTCTAATCTCTCAGAGGACAGCTCGCAGAGAAACTTCCACCAAAAGGAACCTGGGGTCAGGTACAACCCCAGCTGAAACAGCCCTTACTGAGATCTGGAAGTGGCTGTTATCATCTGTCCTGTCACATCTCAGCAATCTACAAAAGGCAGATATAGACCTTAAGTTTCTGTCTGTACACCCTGAACTCAGGCTGCAGAATTCCTCTGTAAACTTCATGCTCATTCTCCAGCAACATCAGTTCCCGAGAGCAAGATAATGGCCAATACTGCGTGAAAAATGAAACCCACCCGTACAAAGGCAAGGGGAAGAGTACAGCAGTTTGCTCCAGTCACATGTAAAAGAGAACCCAGTTATTTGGGGATTGGGAAATGCTTCTTTCCCACCCTCCCTCTCCAATAAATCCTGTTACAAAACCAAATGTGTTACAAACATTTTTGTAGCATTCTTCTTTTCCATTTTCAGTCTGGGACTAGTTGTGACTAATACTAAGTAAAGGCCATGAGTTCCAGCCTTGCCCTGTCTACAGGTCACATGTATTTAGGGAGGATCTGAAACAATGTTTGTGAAGAAAAAAAAACAAATGCTGGGCAATGCAGTGTGTATTTTGGCTGTCACTAGATTTCACCTGACCCTTGGAACGCTAGAGCTGCTCTCATCCAGAATGCTGACAGTTGCTGGAAAGGGTAGGAGTGATTTGCCATAGGGCTGACCTTCTCCTGAACCTCAGTAACAAACAAAGCGTTTACTGAAGGTCTGAGAGACCTCTGCCACTTCATTGCAGGAATAACTCAAAACTCGGATGAAAGACTGTTTGGTCTCCCTCCATCCTCATAGGAGTATATTACACTATCTCTTGCCACAACACCTTACCTTGTGATGCTTCAGATCAATGTGCTACAGAACTGCAGCACATTGGTAACACTTTGCTTTTAGGGAGAAGATGCTTTGTTTGAGGATAACTTTTTTCCTCACTGAACCTGTAAGTCTTACTCCTTGCCTTTTTTCCCCCTTTGTACCTATCTCCTTCTCCGTATTCAATATAACAATTTGTATTACTTTTCCTCACAAACAGCAATCAGAGAAGCCATTCTTAGGACCAAGTTCACCTCAGAAAACAACCGTGTCCTCTGGGTCAGGTGTCTAAACTCTGCTGTAATCAAAACAGGAGTTCTTTCAAAGGAAGATGTACAGTCATTACCTCACCACCTCTCACAGCGTGACAAGACTGGGGAGAGATCTCTCTATTGACCATATAAAAGAAAGCTAAACATTTTAGACATACCTTTTAAACAGCTCCTATAGAAAATGTTGACCCAGTGTCTTTGATGAGGATCTCATCAAACAACCCCAGTGAGACACGTCAAAAAGCAGGCTCAGCTAGGGTAGGAAATGCATCCAAAGCACCACACGTCATAACCCAGAGTACAAACATTTATCAGCTATTTCCTCTGCCATTTAAAAGAAAAGTACTAACTGGTGATCTTTGGTTAAAACCCCTCAAAGTTTACTGTTAGCACAGTGAACATGGACACAGCAGGCATTCCGCACTGAGACCACTTTCTGTTGGTTCATGTTGCCATCTGCTCTGCAACACCTTATTTCCCCCATCTCTCACTCATCAACAGCTCCACTTTCTGTGGAACTCCAGACTCTGCCATTCCCAGGCTACTATGTTTGACATAATCTAGGGAAAAGAATTTAAGCATCTTGCTAATTGACTAAAATTTTATATATTTCAATTTCTTGAAAACCTCATTGTTTTCCTTTAGAAAAAACATCATTCTCTGGCCACTAAGCCAGTGTTTCCTTGTAAAATGCTCTCTCTACTTTGATTTGAGATAGCCATGCCCCATGAGAAACAGGTGTTATCTTACTGTAGTAGGCATTATTTGAGGCTGGATGATGTTCAACACTTACTATTGTGAACACAGACATCAAAGGAGCTTTTGCACGATGAGCTGCCCACCAGCAGGAACAAGGACATTACAAATCTATTCCTTAGTATTTAATAAAACCAGCCATAAATGAGTTCAAATCATTATTAATGATTAGGGTGTGCATGACAGCAAGGGGATACTCAGCATATGAGGAAGGACTGCAGACAGACTTGTTGCACATGGGCTGGGCAGTCAGTCTGCGTGTGGACCATAGCTGTTTGTCTGGGAGTGCTATCGACCAAGTTGTAGCTGCTCCAAATCAGCTGCCAGGAGCCCAGGGATCTCAGACCAATCGACCCTTCTTCTTCCAGTGGAAAGGAAAGCAGTGGAGGGTATTTTCAAGAAAAATTCCATGTAGAGTTGTTTTGAGAATTAGGTAGCGTAAACCAGCCTAACAATAGTTAGGAATACCTGTAAAGGGCAACCTAGCAAACACTGGGAATGCTTCTGCATTACATGCAAGTAAAAGAAGGACGACCACGTTCAGAGACAGTTTAGAATAACTGCCTGACATGCTTTCCAGGCATAAGTAACGTGGCTGAGGTCAGACCTGGGCTCTAAGTCCAGCCTTGGTTCATCAGACTAAAAGGCCACCCACTGCTCAGCTGTGGGTTCTTAGTGCTTCCTCAAAACATGTTTTTCAATCAAGTTCGTCAACTAGTTTCCTAAGAGGGGAAATAAAAACGATGAGAAAAGAAGGTTGGAAAACTTCACAAACAATTTTTCACAACACTGAAATATTCAGCACTGGACCAGTGCAGAATGGACAATTCCCAGGTCCGTGTGCCTGACTGCTCAGCTCTGGCAGCAGCTACTTTCTTTGCCTGACGACAAGCACCATTAACGAGCTCAGTGGCCAGGACCTTTCTGGGCTTGTCCAGTCTGACCTTATGCTGTGTCTCAAGGGGCTGGTAATGGATGCACCCTGAACTCTTGATCACTGTGTTTATATGGAAAGAAATATGCTGCTTGCAAAACAGTATTAGACTTCAGTAGATTTCAGCAAAATCACCCTTTTATTATTACATATTTTATTTTATTTATTACAGGGTGAATAGGCGTTGTGTAGTCAGACGATCTAAGAAACGTTGTCTGACGTGAAAATTCAGATGAAGACAGAAGTGTTTTCTTCTCCTCAAAAGGGGGTATTTTTTCCTCATCCAATGGCAATAATACACAGACCTTACTGGTTAATAAGCTCAAGTCTAAACTACATTAAAAAGTACATCTCTAGCAACAAGCTCATTCTTTCCCCATTTCAGCCCAGATGCCAGTATCTGCTAATGGTGACAGTTACTTCAGATACTTTATGAAAATAAAAATCTTTTATCCTCTTCTCCCAGAGGAGAAGAATTCTTTATCCTCTTCTGTTCCTAAACCCTCATCTTCTTCAGTCAGTACCTTGAGGTATCCTCCTCTACTTTGCTTTACATTGAAATTCTTAGTGCCTGGGATAACAGTGTGTGAACCAGCCACTGTAACCTCCTAGGAACACTTATGGAGTTGCAATACGTGCCACATCATTCCATCCTGCATGTTTTCTTTGTGACATAGAAGTAACGGTAAACTTGCATATGGAATCCTGATCATATGACACAAGCTTCTTAAAATATTAGATGACTTTAAATACATTAAATTTCAGATTTTGAAAATAATATTTTTTTAAAAATACAAATTTTGTCCTAGCTAGAACAACCCTGTTTTTTTGACCTTATGCAAGTCAGAGTCAAAGGAGTCTCTCAGTTTCAACAGGATATGGATCAGACTCTTAAACTCTAGTCTGGACATCATGTGTGGCAAAGATCAGCCTAAGACCACGTTAAACAAACTGTTTGCCGTTTACTCACACAGAGATGTGCCTGATTCCTCACAGAGAACCACAGTGCTCTCAGGCCATCAGAGCTTTATCAGACCACACATCTACAGGAACAAAGAGCCTTCCCACCGGATCATTACCTGACCTTTCTGGTACAGCTCACTCCTTTCACTCCCAGACCAGGTGTTGCTGCAGCCAGGAGAGTGACACCAGCACCTGGAGCTGTTGGGTGCAAGCAAATACCAGGGCAGCAAAGTGTTTCTAGGCAAGGATAAATACCAGCACCCATTAGAGTGAGTGGTAAGAAAGGTCACCAGCGTTACTGATTTGCAGCCAAAGGGAGTAACATAGTAGAAGTTGCTAAGGAATAAAACAAACAGACCAGTGCAGAGAGAGAACACAAAATGTGTGATGCCTGTTTGTGTGATGATCTGTGCAACCAACCACCTTCGCATGTCAAGGAACCTCAGTCCTTGTCTAAGGGTTTAGATTCTGAGCTACAAAAAATTTTGCATCAAAAATGACACAGCAGCATTCATTTTGCTTCTGAATACTATAAGCATTTTTATGACTCAGCCAGATTGAATAATGTTTATCATAGAATATCCCAAGTTGGAAGGGATCCATAAGGACCATCAAGTCCAGCTCCTGGCTCCACACAGGATCACCCAAAAATCAGAGCATATGAGAACGTTGTCCAGATGCTTCTTGAACTCCAGCAGCTCGATGCCAGCACCACTGCCCTGGGGAGCCTGTGCCAGTGCCCAGCCCTCTGTGAAGAACCTTTTCCTGATATCCAACCTGATCTCTCATAGAGAAACTACCAGAAAGGATCTTATTTACACATCTTGAAAACAAATAGCAGCTTACATTCCTAAAACATCTTTTAAAATCTTATCTTGGAAAGGTATTCATTTAATAATATCAGAATGTTAGATAAGTCTCTTCAGTTCTGAGGTTTATGAAACTGAAAGAACTCATACCAGCAGCAATTTCTCAAGTAAGATACATAAACAAAGTCAAAGTTGCCTTACCTGCCAGCCAATCAAGCTTATGCTTTTCCTTCTACCTATGACACGTTGTTAGAGTACTGAAATTAATACATTTTGGCCAAGTCCCTTTCCCTCTAATTCTGTCAAAGTTTTGGAAAGTTTCTGGAAAATTTAAGAATAATATTAAGTGCTATAGGGTAAACTTCTTAAGGGTAATTGTGTGGCTAATTTGCCACCTCTGCAGCTGAAGATGCCAAACAATGGCCAGTATTGCCATTATACCCATAAATTCACTTTAATTTGCTCTTTAGTCAGGTATCCTCCTTTCTCATTTGGCCTCCTTCATTATGTTCTCATATTTGCTTTTCTTCCCCACCTTCTGTTATCGACTCAACACATTTCACACAGAATCAATAAGAAAATTACTTCTATATCTCACAGACCTATTCATAAAGCTTGCTTCCTGGTATCTCCCTTTTTTGCGGGCAGCCCAATAGCTAAGTTAGAGTAAGTCTCTCCCCAGGGCGACCCACTCCCATTCATCTTCTTGCCATGATTAGTTTCATGAAGATATGTACCCATTCACCAAACTGGGTTGAAATTGCTCAATAGTAAGGCACTGTCGGAGGAAGAGGGGAACAGATATCCACTTGGACACAACACAACCGTAATTGTACTTCATCTGTGGAAAAAAAGGCCAAAGGAACAAAGACTTTGAAGGCAAAATATGCTAACCACTCACTGTTCTCCATTAATATTAGTCTGTCTTGCAGACCACAGAGTATTCTCTAAATAAGACCAAAATTACTTGGCTACTATACTTTAAGGCTGGAGATGCACCTTCTTCCTTCTGTGTTCAGTCTGGGAGGATTCTACTCACTTTGATGCCAAACACAAATGATTCCAACCTCGCGATCACTGTGAAAGTGTTACCTATCATGGCCCAAGATTTTCTTTTTTTAATATTAAAAAAAATGGCTACAGCAAATTCAGTCAGATATGCATCAGTGCAGGCCTTTGGCTCACTAGGAGTCAGCTGGCTGGGTTTTTTTTTTTTAGAATGTTTACTCAGTCATGATTTTATCCCAGTTAAAGTGCAATCAGTTTTATCTCTGTTTAAATTACTTACATGCTTAAGAGATCTCATGCTTGGAAAGACATAATGAGAATTTTTTTTCTTATTTATATCATGCTGTTTCTTCATGTAGCACTTTTATTACATTTATCAAGCTTATTTTTTGTTTTCCCAATGTGACATAGATATACTGATTTTAATGTACTTCATTTCAGACAAATTCCTCTAGAGGAGACCTGGAATCATTTTGTCACAAAATTTTCTGTTAACAGACCTGCATCTTCATTAGACTTCTAATCTCTATTAAAATATTTTCAAGTCACCATAAAACAAACAAACAAACAAACAAAAACCATTAAAGATGGAGATTCTCCATGAACATTTAGATTAGAACTTCAAGCTTCTCATCATCTGAGAAGACAGAAACCTCCCAAGGTGTTCTGTTGTGGGAAACAGTACGCTTGCCACCTAAGAAGAGAAGTTTCAGAGGTGTTGATGACGCAAGCATAAACTAGACCAGACATCAGACCCATCTTGACTTAAAATGCTCTGCTCCACCTCTAAATGCTGGAGAACATCCCAGAATTGCTCCTCTTCTGCCAGGTTCAATTCCTTATGACGTGCCAGGAAAAACAACTCAGCCAGCTGAAACTCTGAAGCCCCTGAGGGATGCTGAAATCATTCTGACACATTTGTGTCTCCAGTAATCCCTCTGCTAGTGCTCAACGCACAGACCACTTCCAAGAGAAAATTATGAGTCACCTTTTAACTCTACCCTCACACTATCAATCACATCATCCAAGAGTTGATGTTAAGTCAATAGAAAGTCTACAGAAACAACTCTCAAAAGGCAAGGCAAGGAGAAAGGCCTGTTTCTAATAAAGTTGAAGTTTGCCAATATTTTTTTTTCTTGCCTTACAATTTAAATATTTACAGTGCAGCCATTATTTTCACTAAAGGCTTTTTTTTTTTTTT
>WBMW01003583.1:149652-254325 GCA_013396635.1 Penelope pileata
TTTTGCAGATTTTGGAACGTCTGTAGAAGTCATGCAGTATGGTGTCCCTATTTCTTCCAACCATACCATTCCCCTTAGCATCTACACATTTTACTCTATTCAGATGCAGAGATGCAGACCAGATTCTCAGCTGTAAATCACTTTAGCTAAGCCATTGGAGTGATGCTGCTTTATGCCAGCAGAGGTGCAAGGCCCCTCAGTGCACCTCTGTCCATGAACAAAAATGAAAAAGTATCCATTCTTTAGGAATAATGCCTCTAGGAACAGAAAAAGCCCATTAAAAACAGGGATGAAAATGCCATGATTGGATTACATTTGATATGCTTGGATTAAATTTGAAATACTCCTTTCACAGTTCAGATATTTGCTGTTTTACCAGTTAGATCATGTGTCCAAACACAAAGACAGCTTGTAGACAATTATCACTTCTGATAACTTCCCTTTCTAGAGAGCAGAGTTAGTGAATGAGAGGAGAGGCCAGAAGATGAACTACTGGATTCACATCTGGTTAGGGAGGAAAGCTGGATGTCCAAGGCTTATGTGACCCTATCTGAAAGGAGAAAAGGGACAACAGTGATAATGCACAAAAACTATGGCAAGATGAGCTCTGCACAAAGCCTTTGCAGAAAGATTCAATAACCTGTAGGGTTACAGGGAAAGCAAATCCCTGCACTCAGGTTCTTCATCAGTCCCACAAGTGCTTGTACCCATAGTAAAGCTGAAGCAGCAATAAAACTCTAAAGACCAAAGGCCAGCCTGCAGCTGAATCACTGCTAAATGAGATCTAATTTTTTGCTCACGGTTACAGGACTGAAGGTGTGATACAGTCTTTGGAAAAAACAACAGTATCTTATTTTTTCACTGTATCAGGCTAGAAAACACTGGCTCCAGGCAAACACCAGACATCAGTATGTTTTTTACAGCACAGATAATCTTTATTAGACAGCCCAAGTTCTAAAGGTTAATTTAGGCCAGTTTCGCTCTTTTCCAGGACCAGTTTTCCACCCAAAACGTTGCAGCTGATGAGATAAGCGTGTACCTAAAGCTGTATGCTTCATTATCTCTGGTGAAACAGATAGACATGGGAGTTTGGGAGTAAATCTTTGAGGATTTTGTCAGCCTCTGAAGAGGCTAAAGGTATTCTGCATTTGAGGAGTGAAGATGAGAAGATGCAGGGCTTGCCTTCTCATCTCAAAGGACGTGTGTATGTATGTATATACATGTAGTATGTACACATACACATGGATGCCTGCACACACATAGGACCAATGGGCCTCAGCATGAAAAAATTGAGATGAGAGTAAGAGGATTGTACAGAATTCACTCTCCAACCCAACAAGGGAGTCCCATATCCTATGCTTGCTGTGCATTCATTAGACTGCACTAGAGTCCCCAGCACTCCCACTCTCCTCTCTAATCGCAGAATGGTTGAGGTTGGAAGGCACACCTGGTCCACACCTTGTCCAACACCCCTGCTCAAGCAGGGCTACCTAGAGCAGGCTGTCCAGGACTACCCCCAGATATCTTCTGAATATCTCCAGGGATGGAGATTGCATGTCCTAATGCACACGAGTAGGTCAAGGTGGCTCCTGACAACCTGCAGTAGTGATCACAGTTTGGATCCTGACTCCTACACAACAAGGTGTTGCAGTTAATTGAACCTGAAACTCAAATGTGCAAAAGACAAAAAATTCTAATCACTCAGAAGCTGGAAGATAACATTTGCTTTTAGCAGACACAGTGCATTTTCCCAAGAACGAACATTTTATGGATCCTTCCTGCAAACTCAAGAAGAAGCAAATTCAGAATGTGTTAGCTTCTATGATTAAGCTAGAAACAATGCCACATACAGGCAGGAGAGCACTGCTAAGGCTCTTTCAGCTGTGAAGGATTTTTCAAAGCTTCCTTCTGGCCATAAAAGCATACAGCTTTATATATTTTTTTAAAACAGAATTAATCTTGAAGGAAATAGTAAGAGCACTAATTTTGCAAATCTAAAATATAATAGCTTAAAATACTTCAGATCCCAGGACCTTACTCATCCAAAATACCCTGTTAAATGTGGAAATAAAATGATAATTAAAAAAAAAAAAGGGCATAAAACTCTTAACACACAAAGCATTCTTTCAAATTCATTCTTAGAGATGCTCCACTTCAGGATGTGGATGCTTTCCACTCTTGGGGAAAGGTGTTGACAGAACAGTACCTCAATTTTCTTTGCAACTGGCATGTTTAGGCTATAATTTTTCCTTCAGAGAAGCCAGACATTTAATTCTTTGGGAAGACTAAATCAATGAACTAACAATTACTGTAAGAAGACTTACACTATCTGAGCATTTGATCCCCGGGATTTTTGTTTTACAGGCTCAAAATAAATTTTACCATGTCATTCTTCCTGTCATCACATTGCCTCAGGACAAATAGAAGCTGACTTTCTGAGAGGCCAATTTTCATTTAATGACAATCGGGCCGACTGAACAAAACCCGACGCTTTAAATTTTAAAGAAACATTCAGAACGTTGGAATTGTAGTGTTTATGTTCGGGAGGTGACATTGAGGTCATTCAGCATTTTTTCTTTAGAGAAAAAAACAGCAGCAACGTAAGAAAGCCTCCCTCCAGTCTGAAGGAGGGAAACATAAACTGGAAAAGCTGCCAAGAGAGGAGATAACAAAACATGGGCATCTGGAGAGCCGTCTGCTTGGCAAGTATGTGTGTCATTTACAAATGTTTGCTCATAATTATATCCCTGGAAGACTTGGGTGAATAATACAGTTGAGAAAGATGCTGCTTGCAGAACACTGCCTCTCCATCACATGTAAATAAATGCAACACGCAGTGAAGGCTGAATATATCTAAGGATATTGCCACAATAAAGGGAGCTGGTACTGCCCCAGCACTCACACGAGAGGGAACAAGGCTGGAGCCCACCCACTGAACATACAGCTACACAGCAAGGTTTCCAGAGGCGCGAGGGCAGCGACGCTGGCAAGGTGCCTCCATGCTTTTGCTTGCTGTCAGGGCATTGCCAACACAGAGGGGCACAACTCAGAACAAGGAAGTTTCTGAAGTGACACAGGACTGAGCCATCAAGTTCACATCACACAGGGTCCACCCAGTCAGCACACTGCAAGGGAGAGGTCAGACATGGGGTACTGGCTGACTGCTGAGGGTTTCCTAATTCCTTGCTCATCTCTTCTCCTGGGTAAGCTCCATCTTAACAAGATTTTTCCAGGCAAAATAAAAATAAAATCATAGAAATAATAAAAAAAGGGTGACCAACAGCTTCATTCCGGGAACACTTCAGCAGTTCCAGAAAAGAACATGTCACAACTTTGCCAGATGAAAACATTAAGGACAAAATATTCTGTGAGGAATGGCTTCTCCAGTCGGAATACAAGACGGAAACATGCCAATGTTTCCACAATGCCTCCCATACTCAGCCCACCAGGGAACAGGCAAGATGGTACACAGCAAAAATTCTCAGGCTTTAAAAGGGTCAGGGTTTCACCCCCAAGCGCATGCTTTGGAAAACTGCACCTTGCTCTGCTGCACCACCTTATATCACTGGTGGGAAGGAGAGTAAATCAAATTAAGTTCAGAAATCTCTTCTGTTTGGAAAAGGATGTTTGCTAAAATAACATCTTCAGGAGAGTAAAATTGTACCTGTCTCAGTTCCCATAGCAGTTCTCAAACACTTATCCCTCCCCAACCCCAGTTCTGGGGCACTAGGTTCTCCTGTGCAGAGTTTTCATTGCTTACTCCCCAGAAGCACAACTGAGGTCTCTTCTGGGCTATGCACACTGTTAGAGTCAGGCATCATCTGTCTGTTGCAGAACGGATAGGAGAAAATGGGAACTTACAATGAAGCAGAGCTCCTGTTCCTATTTCTGATGAACTTTCTCAAACACAGAAATGGACCCCATTGAATGGAATACCATAAAGTTTTCAAGGTTTCTTACTGAGTGCATGGCTGAGCCACAACACATTGAACTCCCCAGCAACATCCCCCAATGAAAGCATGAAGGATGAATTTCAGCCTTGATTTGAACTGCAGATTCTGGTCTAGGAAAGTAGGACATGGACAAGGGTCATGCAGCTGTATGTGCCCCTCCAAGACTTGAATCCTGGCTGCTGCCAGCAATAACTGCCGGAAGGGATTAAGGGAGTTAAGAGATCCCCACTTGTTTGTTTGGCTGTGTGAGAGGAGTCCTCAGGGCACCACACACAGCTCTGCTCACTTCCTCACTACAGAGCAAAACAATTGTGAAAGAAAGCACTGAACAACACATCTGCAACAGTCCTTTGCATTCGAGCACTGCTTTGTCCAATAACTTTTCTGTGCTTCTTGGACCCATCATCTAGAAAAGCAGATGTTTGTACAGTCCACCAGGAATACCACTATTTTCTCATCACCCTTAGCAGATGCAAATGCTGACTCACCTCAGCAATAAATCTTCTTTTACCCCTCCCCCCTTTAAAAGCTTGCTAATATCTGTGAATATTTATAGCATATTCTGGGTCTCTGTTTGCCTTCAAAATGTCACATCTTTGCCCTAGTGTGATGATACAACTGCAAAGCACAGCTTCAAACCCCTCCCACAGCACCATTGTGCTTCCCAGATCCCTGTCACATATCTACATACGTACACCCACATCTGCCTGTTCTGTGTGGGGATGTGCAAGTGTGATGCACCTGCAGTTATTAACAGTCATTAAGGACCAGACAGAAAACTTCTTTGTGTTTAGTGACCCTGGCACCCATATTTGACGTTTGCATTAGGAGTTGGGCTGGTGTGATCTCCAGTTGAGATGCTATTGCAAGTGAACAAGACCTCAGGGTGATTTGGGGGGTTTATATTGCTGAAATATGACTGTCATCTTTAAAATTCTTTCTCCAATAAAATGCAAAACAAATGAAATATTCACTGTTTTCAGGATTCTTGCAGGGTCCAATGCACACCAAACTTCCAGACAAGCCTGTTCATTCTTTCCCTGATGCTTTGGTGACAGAGGTTACTTTAGAGGAATAGCAGGCCAAATCTTCACACAACATTAACACATTTTCCAACCCAGACCTCTGATAAGCAGCTGCAAGTAAAGCAGCTGTTGAAGATGAGGCAGACATTGCAGCAGAGCACATTGCAGACACTGCAAGAGGATCACTGCCATGTAAACACAAACTAGCACACAGGCCATCTCCCAGGCACTTGCACCAGGAGAGCCTCCCATCCAGGCCACCTCCCTCCTGCCACAAAAAAACCCTTTCCAGATAGGAAATGCATAAACACGTGCCCCAAAAAGCCCTATGTTTGCCATTCCCAGGCAGGGTAAGGGCAGTGGGCTGTATAAAGCAGCTGCACATAGCTCACCATCTTCATCTGCCAAGGTGCTAAAGGGCATCACTTGTTCTGGTCCTTCTGTTCTTAACTTGCTTTGGCTGTCATCTGCTGATTTGTGAGGCAACAGGACACAGCACACCCTAGAAGCAGCAGCAACAGCATCTTCCATGACCCACTGAGATGATGCAAGTCATGGGCACCCAGAGTCTGAGCATCTTTCAGTTAGAAAAAACACTCATTTGGTCTTTTATCTTAGTTCTCACCGGGGAACCGCCACTTTTCTCCAAATCTAAAGCAAATCACCATAAGAGCTAGAAATAAACATGCACATACTCTAGTACTTTCACCATGCCAGACTTATTTACTGTGCAAGGCAAAGATGCCGATAAAGTCCTAAAAATAGCTTCTGAAGCACAGAGACCTGGTGAAAAAGGCTGGAGAAGCCCAGCATGACTCCTTTCAGAGCATCTAGATCATCAGCTATGACACCACAAGCAACAGATCACTTGCCTGGACAGCTTGCTTCCTTTATCTCTGCAAAGAACGTGAGCAAAGAGATCTCATACCGGGAAGAAGAGCAAAGAGGAGCAACGTAAAGCAAACAGGGAAGGAACATATTGAATGTATCTTCTCCTGAGCACATTCCCTTCAGTTTTTTGTTTCTGAGCATGTTCAGAGGAAAAAAAAAAAAAAAAAAACTCAAGTCCTTACAAGAAATAATAATGGGAGAAAAGAAATTAAGTCCACACTGTTTTCAGGGAATTACTTGTCCAGACACCATCAGAACACACAATTCCAAGTACCTCAGGAGATTCACAGGGAAAGTCCACTTTATAGCTAGAAAATGTTCCCTTGCTTCCAAGGAAAATTTCAAGAAACATTTCATTTTAATTATCACATTTAGGGGAAAGTTGCAACATCAAATGTTTTCCCACCAACGAGAAAAACACCAACCCCCTATTCTTCTCCGAAAAGTGCTAGCTCCTCAAAAAGACCGATTACTTAGAACAGACAGGACTACTGATGATTTTTAAATGATTACAGGATCATATCGGGGTAGCCCAGACTTGTCATGAACATTCTGTTGGCTTGAAAGACATTTCTGAAGTGCAACTAGAGTCAGGACCAGGGTCTGGTAACTCATGGTGGATGAGAACAGTTTCATGAATCTTTTTAAGCAATGATTGGTTAAGTGTTCTTTCCTTTAATTAAACATTGTTCCGGTTGAAAAGCATAGGAAACATTAGACTCAAGGTACTGAAGCCATGCCAGGATGCTGCTAAGTGCTTTATGACGTCTTGAATTTCAGTGGGTTCACACACACCTCTCTCAGATCAAACCACAGCTGACCACCTCTCGCTCAGCACTCCAGAGCTCCATCAAGCAGCAGCCACCTCACAGACACTGCGTGACATTTCCACTGACCATGAAAATGATCTACAACTGATTTCACCGCATCAGACAGCGAAACAGCAGATTCTGGATCCAGCTGATCCTGCATTACAGCCGGACAGCACTGATAAGACTTGTTTTGACCTTGATTTGAAGAGTCTCGCCCTCCACTTTTTGGCACCTTCTCCCAGGAGACCAAATCCACGGGGCCTTTGGAAACCTTTCTGCTCCAGTCTGTGGGTTGCCAGGAGGCAAGAACAGGGACCGCTGAGGTGAATGGAGACTGCTAGCTCCACTCATTCTCTCCCTCACTAAATAAGTAAAGCTCCTGAGATGGATTTTTAGTCTCTCCAACAAGAAAACAAGGCTCAGAAGCCAAGTGCCAGCACTAATTTTAACATGAAAGCAACAGACAGCATGATGGAGTTCTGCCTACACCGGGATCTCAGGTGCGTGGCACTTCACTGTTAATATCAATAGCATGCACTTATCATCCCACCCCCTTCCCCTAGCTCAGAATTAAATCTAACAGCCTGAAGACAATCTGCCTTAATTGCAGCTGTATCACTGCTTGCAGGACGGGCTCCCAATCCCCGTGGTTAGAATGTGCAGTTGCTTTGGTAACGTGTGTGAAGAGCATGCTTTGTGTTGCCACATGCATCTCCAGGAGCTGCGCCAACATGGGGGCTCCACGGCTGGGGGGATTTAACACCTTCCTGCCCAGGAGCAGCCCGGCTGTCCCTGCAGCACAGGGGCTCCGGCAGCCAGCCCATGGCAAGCGCTGCTCCTCTGCAGACTGACAGCTGCACGAGAAGGGCAGACGGACAGCAGCCACGACCAGCACAGTGAGGCACCCAGGGCACTGTAGCACCTTACCACGTCGAGCATTCAGCAGAGCTAGGCTTCCTTTGCAGGAGGTTATGGAGTATGCAGTTCATAGCTTATGAGGGAAAAGATGAAAAAGTAATTTTATTCTGTTGATTTCCTGTCTAGTTGTTGTCCCCCCCTTCCTGCTCGCTCCATAGCAACAGAGGCTGCATCCTATCTAGAGGACTGCACTGTCATCTCTCCACCTCCACAGCTCTAACCTAGAAAACAAGATTAACGTGCACACAAACATTCCCATCAACCTCTCCAATTATCTTCTGGGACAGACTCCTTCCTAGAATCTAGCTCTCATTTCTTTCCTATTTCTTTGAGATGAATGCTTTAAACTTACAGAGGCTTACTTTGCCCATGACCTTTTACACCTCTCTTAGGAAAGCCTCCAGTGTGCAAGGCTTACACACCACTATTAAAAATCCTTCCCTTTATATATGTACACACCTATCTTTATCAAAGAAACATCTGCCAATCTTTTGAAAAACTAGGCCTCCCTGTTACTGCACTCATATGTAACCACAGCTAATTACAGCACACAAAAATGCCAGTTAAAATGCTAAATACTGTAACCTAGAAAGTTCTTTAATCCTTGAGGAGCCCTACCCAGCACTAACAGTGGAGTGCAACATCTGAAAGTCACCCACAGAAGGTGACAGTTGGTATCTCAGACTCACTTGGCCAGTCTGTGGAGGACAACATCCACAACGCTATGATCCACAGAAGAAGCCAGGCAAGCTATATTTCATCTTAATGCAAGGCCAAGTCTTTCACAGTTCTTATCTTCTACAAACACCTCCCAGGGAAGTACAACAGATGAGCAAGCTGCAAGACATTGGTGCGTGGCTCACACAACCACCTACGATCTGATACCACCTTTGTATATGTTTGAGGCAAATAAATGACTCCTGAGCTTCCTCACAGGTGAGCAGAGGCTCACAACCACACCTTGAAAGACATTTCCTCACCTCTCAGGTACAGGCATGTTCCACGTGGGTCTGTATTTCAAGCACAAATGTAAATGCCACAGCACACAAGGCTTCACAATTTGGGTTTGCCTCCACTTCAAGAGCCAATAACCACCAGCAGCAGAGAAACACAAGTGTAGGCAAGGAAACTGAAAAGTCTTCTGCTGGATCCAGATGTACCAGCAGGCTTTGCACAACACACCAGGTTTTCACAGAACATTCATCAGCTCCTACAAAGCTTGGGGAGGGCGGATGAGGAGAGGAGAGGCAGGAATTGCTCCTCTCATCAAGCAAGAGCTGCGCCCTTGCCCGTACCCTTAACCAGAAAGAACAGGCTGAAGAGAGAAGGAAGCACATTTAGACCTACAAAACTGATCATTGTATCAAGAGAGCTGTGGGCGCGGTGAGGAAATGTGACAAACTCGCAAAGTGTCACCTTTCACAGCAGTTGCTACAACCTAATTTGTCACTCAGAAGGCAGCAGTATAACGGTGCTGTCATGCTACGAGCTCACATCACTCTGTGATGTCAGTTTATGGCATTCCCCTTTAATTTCCACTGTCCCTCCAGCTCTGGATTGCCCCCAGGCACCATCCTGGCAGATATCCCAGGTGCAAGGAGCCATCGCTGCTCCGTGCTCTGTAACTGCTCTTGCAGAGTGCTGTGGGACAGTCACTCGGATCCAGGCGCAGCGTGCCAGGATGCCTCCCTTCCCAGTGCCCTCCTGCATGCATCACTGCATTCTGACAGGCAGTCCCAAAAGCAGGCAGATGTCTCTGGTCTTGTCAACGGTCAAACTGGAAAACAGATTGAGACTGAAGCAATGCAGCTTACAGAGGAGGCAGAGGAATCCAGTGATTTAACCCAGATGTGCCCAGTGCTGGGCAATACAACCCAAGCCTTTCACAGCTCTTTATGCACTTCAAATTCACAAGGCCTGAGATGCTATAAGCCTTCTGGAGGACTGCTTTCTGTGATCCCAAATCCTGCCGGCCCCAAATCCTGTCACTGAGAACATACAAGGGACAACGAATGTTAATACATAAAGCTAACCTGGACAAAATGCCCAGGCAGGCATGATGGGCAAAATATTCTAAGGCAGGTATGGAGGTGGGAGAGGTTTCCGCGGTTCAAATCAGCACTCGCAAATACAAGGATGTTTTAGCTCCTTGGGCAACTGATCAACTTCCACCAGCAAGAAGCAAACAAAAGCTGGTGCCACCTCCAAGAAACATGAGCAGGTGCAGGAGTCAGAGCTCCTGCATTCTCCAGCACCTCACCCCTTTACACTCACCAGGACAAGTCACTGTCCAGTTTGAAAACTGTTCGGTCTACTCCCTATGCTGTATTACTCCAGAACACATTACTTAATGTCCTGATCTTTTTCACATGCACTGTGATAATCATCCCAGAAAGCATGGGAAAATTGGTAAGAGGAGTGGAGAACTGGGCCAATGCCATGCAGTGCTTCTAGGAAGATGGCAGGCAGGGCCATGAGCAAGCAGTTCCCCGCTCCCAGCCAGGTACCTGACTTCCAGCACCAGGAGTGCTGGGGGATTCAGTCAGACACAGCAGCAGTCCCTCCCGTGGTCTGGGTGGGTCACCAGTGGGGTTTCTTAGCTCAGCAGGAATCTCAGCGTCTTTCTGTGCTGCCTTACTTAAGGAGAACTGGCTCTGTCTTTCCAGAACATATGGGTACAATCATAGCTCTTTCATAAAGAAAATATGCAAATTAAAGCAAAAACAGGGCTTATAAAACAGAGGGTCAAGCAGAGAATCCAGGAAAGCACACAATAAGACTCATGCTATCAGATGAGGCTATTCTTTTCCTTTCTGAATACCTAAATAACATTATCTCTGAAGCAAGCTTATCCACTCTTTCCCCATGCAGATGCCTGCCCTGGCTGGAGGGTCTCACTGTGTCACGCTGATAAGCCCATCCTTGGGATTTAATACCTCTGTAAAGTCAATTGTATCAATTGTAAAACAGAGGCAAAGCTCCATTAACAGTAAGACAGACAAAATATCTTTGAAGCAGAGTGACTGCAGTTGCTGGGTCTTTTTGCTAGAGCTGCTTGCTGCCAGAAGCCAGTGCTGACTGGGAGCACTGCACAGAGGCAGCGTTTGCCCTCGGGAAGGGGCAGCCAGCACAGGTGGCCACCAGCATCCCAAGGCCAGCAGAGACAGGGGGCAAGGGGCTGCTCCTACCTCTGGGCAGAGTACGGCTGCCCTCAGCCAAGGAAGCAAGGCCCGGTACTGCACGCAGGCAGTGTCCATCACTCTTATTTGTGGGGTGATCTTTCCGCAAGGAAATTTCTCCTTGGAAAGCCACGCCATCCCAGGGAGACTGCACGGTAATTACACAGAGCCTTTTGTGTTCTCTGCTTTCTAAATACAGAAGTAATGCTGCCCTCACTTTGTTCCCTTTCCCAAGAAGACTTGCACAAATCAACTAATTAAAATCAAACTGTTAATGACCTATTGCTGTTAGTGACAAGAATGAGCAAACAGAACATACTTAACATTGCAGGTGCAAATCCAAAGACAAAACCAAAGTGGAGAAAACCCTTCAGCCTTCCTCTTCTTTCTTCTCCCTCACACTATTTCTTCATTAGGGTAGAAGAAAACTGGTTTGAACACACAGACACACTTCCTAGGCATTCGCTTTGTCTGGCCAACACCCACCACTTAGGAACTGCACAGTGTGAACATATTTCCAAGCTGAAATTAGAATACCAGCTTTTACCTCGGAAAAGCTTCAGATTCCCAGACCCCAAATGTACTTGTGGGGACATCAGCACCAGGGAAA
The DNA here is from genome assembly GCA_013396635.1 of Penelope pileata. Taxonomy (NCBI): domain Eukaryota; kingdom Metazoa; phylum Chordata; class Aves; order Galliformes; family Cracidae; genus Penelope; species Penelope pileata. Next base: position 161,041 of record WBMW01003583.1, read on the forward strand.
CTAACTGCAGAGGCAGCCAGCAGCACTGTGTGCACTGGGCAGCACTCCACAGCTGCTCAGACAGCTTCACAGAAGGCTTTCCAAAGTGAGAGGCCACTTACTCATGCCAGTACGCAAGAACCAGCGTCTGGGCAGGGTATCCACTGCCGGTGCACATGGTGGGGGGAGAGAAAACACAGCTTCATCATTTAGGAAAGCAACTCTTGTGCTCACTAATGTCTCAGTGTTGAAGCTGCTGTGAGAAAATAACACCACCAGAAAAAAAAAACAATCTTATGCTATCCTGGCAAATATAGCCCAGGGTTGGTCAGCCTCATCTGTCATCCCCTGTCACAAAGGGCAAGGAACAGCACCAGCTGTGCGTGAAGCAGATCACGTTGTCAACGGCATCAACTTTTCCAAGAAAAGGCACACAAGTTTGTGCTTCCAGAAGATTTATCCTAATCCCAACAATGGACATGGGTAAAGTTAAGGACAAATTCAACATGCTTCAGGGCAAAAACTCTGTGTGCATCCAGCCACAGGCTTCCAGTGTCCTCTTCACTACAACTGACAGTGTATGAGAACAGACTACACTCTCTGGTGGAAAGCTACGTGACCAAAGTTCGGAAAGATTTTATGTTCCTCTGAATTATTTGTTTATGGCTGCGAATTGCTTTATAAATACAAGATACATGAAGCATAAGACTTCAGAGAAAACCAATTACCAGATCCCAAATATAAGTAACATTAACAGTTTCAAATGTGGAGTACATTAATCACAACTGGAAGAGAGTGACGTGATATTTGGTTCCCGTTAAGATGCTAGCTGAAGTGGCAAACAGACGTAAGCATTACAAGATGTCGGCAGACAACTGTTAGTCATTTTGAGTGTGAAATCTCTAGGGCATAATCCGGGTTTTATAGAAGTCAAGGGCAAAAACCACAGTCACTTCAACATAGCCATACAGAGACCAGCAATTGTATCAATCAGTAAAGGAAAACTCTCCATTCGTTCTAGATAAGACTTGCTGCAAAGACTTCACTAGAACTTCTGAAACACAGCAGAGGAAGAAGGCACCAAGTTCAATACAGAAAAAAGTTTATACACTTCTCTTGGGAACACACCCTCTCTTCTCTGCATCAGCTACGCATCTGGGAGTAGCTGGAGAGCATCCTGCCTTATACTGCAGGACTCATCCAAACCTTTTAAGACCTGCACGTAGCTGGGCTTTTTGGCTCCATTACAGTTAATGCAAAAAGGTAGATCTGAGAATGAACTGTACACACATGGTTTCCTTTTATTTTTGGCTCTTCTCTTTTCTGCTCTCCAAGAAAAAACATTTTTAAAAAATGATTTAGCTACTTGAGATTGGAGCAATTTCCCCTTGCTACTGTGAGTTTTCCTTTCCCCACATACAAGTTACTCTGAAAGCATGTGGAGAGCTATAGTAATGAGCAATTGATCGAGTGCTTCTAGCTTTCTAGGTACAAAGATTTATCTAACCTATTCATAAGATCTAATTTTCTACAGTGCTTTTTTGCAAAGATTGTATTTCCCTTAAGAAAAATGAAAATGAAAAACAAACAAAACACTTGATGACTTGGTGGGGGCACTAGATTTAATAACTAGAGCTTAGATTTTATATTGACATCACTGTGACTACACACCAGGCACCCAGAAGTGACAAGTATTAAAGAGGAACTTCATTTAAGAAATCTCAACAATTTCTGAAATGCTTCTGTCAGCACAGCAACCCAGAGTTACATAACCACAGACTGACCCAGAAAAAGAAGAATAAACTCCTAGAATGCATTTCTGTATCAATTGATCTATTACAGATAGATATTCTGCATTAAATAGAGGGCTGATCTAAACAGTGCTACAGCTGGAGTTACATTGTTGTTTGTTATTAGAGAGCCATCACCAGTAAAAACTATGATTAGGCCATACAGAATACTTCCCTTTAATCTTTACACAGTAAGGCATGATTTCTATTTTGAACAGCAATGTGACACAGAGGACGGCTGTCTGTATCACACACTGACAAAAAAAATGAATGGAAAAAGGGAGGAAGAATAGACTAACATTGACTTTTAGCACAGAGAGGATGGCAGCACAACAGCAGCTCAGCATCTCATCACAAGGGCAGTGAGCGCTCATTACCTTTGGGCGTTTCCACTCGACTTTCCCTGATGGGGCTCTTTGATAGTAAAGGGACTCATCTGAAGCAGGAAACTCGGGATCTTCGAAGAGTCGTCTCTGCTGGATGCACTGTCCTTTCAGCTCATGGTACTTCTGATCTCTGAAGAGCTGAACTGATGAAGACATATCTTTCTGCTTAGATAAAATGAATATGGGCTTGTGTAAATTATGAAGTCTCTTTAAAGTCCATATCATAAAGCATAGCGAAGCACTCAGACTTTGACAACAGAGCACATATTTTTTTCTGAACAAGATTAATTTCTGTTTAAGCAATAGATTAAAAATTAGACTATGCTAAGTAGTAGGCTAAAAAACCATAAAAAAACAACATCATATATATAAAGATGTCAGTTTTGGCTAAAGAGAACTCTTACCAGGAAAGAAATTAAAGATTCCAGATGAGAAACAAATTCAGCATTTTGCTTTGTCTAATGGATTGGAATGATAATAGAAGGGGCCTTGGCCCTCAGTTTATATTAGATGTGAGGAGCAGGGCCACCTCTCTTCCTACATTCTTAGTGGCCACTGACACTTTAATTATCTACTCCATTTCTCGCACCTACTGAAAAAGGAAAACACTTCCACAGTTATCCTTCTTAATTTAAGTGGCAACACTTTGGCTGGTATTGTTGTCTTTGATCTTTATATTACAATGCAGGGATCTGAATTCCCAGAAGCAGCAAACATTTGCAAATAGTGTTGAGAATAATCATAACCACTAGCAATGAAAGAAAAAACAGCTTGCTTGCAGGCCTTCATTCCAAGAATCATGACTACTTTGCAAGTTTAGTCATGGCCACAGAGACTCAAATAAGTTGCTTAAGATCATTCTAAATATCAAAAATCAAACACAGAAACTAATTAGGACAGTCTGAAGTCTGGGAAATGCAAGGGATGCTCCCATCTTTGTAGAGTGCTATTTGAAAAGAGCGGAGAGAATATTTGAACTTACTCTGTATGGAGCACTTCTGTACAGCAATTCCTTTCCTCTTACTTCCTGCTGTGGGCTAAAGATGTATCTTCCTTTCCTTGAGGTATCTACAGCAAGAAAGACCAATGCAGGTTATCCTCATGCCAGATGTAAGAGATAAACTACATGCGTGCAATGGACCATGGTGTTGTGTTGTCCTAGCAGCCTGCCTGCTGCCTCCTGGTGCAGTGACGTCAACCTGGGATTCATGAGTAACATGCAATACAAATTGTGTAAAATTCCACAAATATGCAGAAAACTGAACCATGCTAGGCACAAGCGTTTCCCAGCAGGCAAGTGAGCACAACAGCAGAAATATAAAGAAGTAATGAGGAACACTTGGAAATGTTGAATTTATGATGATTGTTCTTGTGCATGAAAGCTGCTGTGGCCAAAATAATGCAGGGATGGTTTTAAAACCCTCCCTCCCTTCTTCCGTTTACATGTGATATTTTGATGAACCAAACATTCAAATGCCTGTCTAGTAAAGTCTCAATCCTCTCTTAGGTCAAAGCTCCAGAAATAATGGTTGCATATATCAAGACTATATATCAAGACTTCGAGTTGAATCCTAATGCTGCTGGAGCAGTTAACTCCCTTGAATCTTCAGTCAGGCCAAGGCTTCTCCTTTTGGAACTGGACCTTACAGCTCCTCAGTGACTGTGTCACCCAGCTTCAATAAAATAAAACTGTACATAAAACAACTGTTCAAAAACAAAAGAGCTCACTGACACCATGCCTTTTGTAACAATTTCCTTTTTCCTAAGGTCTATTTTCTTGTTAATTATCCTCCTATAATGTCACAAGACATTGCACTTAGCAGATGGTTTTCCAAGATGAGACTAAATAGAGTTGCTTCCCCTTACCAGCCAGTTCTTCAAAGTCAACTCGTCAATTATACAAAGATAGCTCAGGGACAAAAGAAAAAGCATTACTTTGGCTAATCTGAGTAGAATATAGATCATCTCATGATAACTGGCATTCTCACTTATTAAAAATTCCCCACAAGCTAAGTAAGATTCTAAACTGAGCCTATCTGCAAGATACGCCTGTTGTTAAAATAGTCCCAGGGTGATAAGGTTTTCAGTCGTGATTGCCTAACTCACTGAGATAGGTCTTTAATGACCTCGCTACCCCACCCTTTCTCCCCTTCTATCTGCTGAAGTGGAACAGGAGACCTTCCAGGATTAACACCCCCACACCCACCGCACAACCGCCAGTATTGCAACAACGCACAGATCGTGCTCACGAAGCAAAGTCCATGGAACGGAGCTGCTGGCTGCCTCGCCCTGGGCTCCACGGGCAGCACACTCCATGCTCTTCACTTCAGCAATTCACCTTTGGAACTTGTGCTGACTCTCACAATGTGTGGCTGCACTTGAGGAAAGCATGCAGCAAGGCTTGGCAGCTGCCCGGCCCAGGATTCCCCCGCTGTCACGCGGTACCCAGAGAGCTGTGCACTGCACAGCAAGGGCTCAGGAGCCCTAAAAACATTGTGCCACAGTTTGGAGACCCTCTGCCACTCTGTCAAGAGACAGAGACCACTCTAGAGGAAGGGCAGAAGACAAAGGGAAAAAAAAAAGAAGCAAATAAGCAGCTCTACAGGTCAGACATTACGTTTTTTGCCAACTGTTTCTTTCCCTGAGCATGCACAGCAACAGCTTTGTTCTTGTATGTTTTCCAGCCTCTGAGCTGAGCCCCCAGCACAGCTGACCCCAAAGCTGCCCTGGGGCCATGACAAGCCCCTTAACCCAGCAGGAGCACAGGAGGTCCTGCACCTCTTGGCTCTCAAACACTGAGCTTTAAGGTCCTTCTCTAACCCTCTCTTTCCCCATGAAATTCTTATTCCAATCAAGAAAATGACTGCAGCAGAACAGTGAAGCCCAGGCACTGCAGCTCCCCTCTTCCAGAAGGCTCCACCAGAGCCCCCTCCTCAGCTGACAGCCCAAGCACTGCTTTCCTACTCACAGTTCAGAGCCAGAAATGCTTCCCCCTGATGGAGTGAGCAAGACTATGGCTTAACTGCCTTCACCATAGATGCGAATACCAGCCCCTGGCATGGCTAGCAGCCTTAAATTAAAGGGACATTCCCTGGAAATCCAGTTCTTCACATGACCAGTAAGATGAGCTTCAAGCATTCCCACTCTAGAGAGCCCTGACTCACATTTTCCCATCTTAAACCTTCTCTCCCCCAGCTGCTCTGTAGGAGACCCACGACAAACAAGGCTGACTAACTGTCCAGACAGGCATGAGTGAAAATTACACCCCAGCTGCCATTAAAGTCATGCAACAAGCACACAAAAATGAACATAAAAAGTCGTCTCCTCTAAGCCCATTTGTGTTGCTCCACGTAGCTAAGCAACATGCAGGACAAAAAGCCAGAGAAGCCGCTGCCACCGTGGAGCCAGCTGCCCCCCTTGCAGTCAGCTGGCTGCTGTGAGAGCATCCCTCCATTGCCACCCCTGCAGAGGGGCACGGGGCCAGCGCTGAGCTGGGTTTGCCTTACCAGAAAGCAGTACTTTCAGTTCCAAAGGTGAACGCTGCCAAGCAGCTGCAGTACAGCCTCTGCTCTAGATGGAATTCCTCTTCAAGGAAGAGACGTGGTATGCTGCATTACATTAATTCCATCACATACCTCACTTCTCTGCTCCATCTGAAGGATTCAAAGGAGTTATCATGCATAGCACCAGGACTAAAACGACAAAATATGTTTCTAGCTGGTATTTAACTCCACAGTGGAACAAGACTCTCCCAAAAAGCAGATCCTGAGATGAAACTGCCCAAGCTTGGGCATGCTCCAGTCTCAGGACCACATCCCTGCTGTGCCAGGAGCCCCTGGCTGGGTGACTGGGGAGGGATGGACACACAGCATGTGCTGTGCTCTGGGGTAGCATCCCGATTTCGAAATTCTCATCGCTTTGCTAGTACCAAGCCTGCTTTTGTTTCATGCAAATGGCAGCACTACCACTAATAATAACAACCAATATCTGGCTCCTGGGTTTCCCTTCTGGAACTGAGGCTGTGAGCCTGCCTTAACATTGGGGAAATGTTAAAATCTATTCTTTCAACACAGATTTATCATGCAACCTCAGAGCCACTGTTTGGACTGTGATAGAAACACAGGACTTAACTGTTTGCAAACATAGTTGCTTAGTATTTTTGCAAACATCTCTTCTTCCAAACTCATAGCTTGCTTCAGAGCAATCGACTCAGTGAGCATCGCCAAAAAAGTAGCACTGCAGCCAAAAGCTTTAAATTACTTTGAAGCGTTTTTCTATTAAACTCCTCCTTGAAGGCACTTCCAGGACTCCAGCTGGAAAAGGTTATTTCCTTCTCATTCTGTGCAGAACCACTGCAGGTCTTTGCAAAACAGTGACTTTGCACATTTGTATTAAAAGTACCAGGGAATTTAAAGCAGTTGCGACACTTCTGCTCCACATGTGCTGTGGTTTCATGGTCTTGGCCATTGCTCTCCTCCTGACGCACCGGAAGCATCACTGCCCATAACATGAAATGTTCCTACTGGAGACATTTACTCATTTGTATTCTTTAAACACTTGGACACACTGACTGCACTGGGAGTCTTTATGCTACATTGGGTATTCTGTTCCTCAGCATCAAGCATAAAGTCAGCGTTAAATCTGTACTGTGTGGATATGCAATTGCATTAGTAACAGCATGTTCAATCCAGATCGAATTTGCTGCACAGGATATTTAATACCACCTGGGTCCAGTACTAATGACCATGGTCCTGGGTCTTCCCAGTTGTTTCGCATAGCGACGCTCTCCCTACTTGGGTGAGCTGCCAGATGTTGTTGCATGCTTTGGGATAGCACAGTGGTGTCACATCAGCTCTCCTCTCATCCAGCTTTTGTATTTTCAACAAAATAAGGTTAATTTGACTATTTATGGCTTTTGTTACTCAGGTTTTTAATAGACACATAAAGGTTTCTCCGTCCAGCTCAGCTCAAGAGTCCACCACAGGAAAGAGACACAAGCATTTTTCTTCTCATATAAACAGAAAGATACCAACATTGTTCTGCAGTTTTGCCATACATAGCATTAAAATTGAGAGAGGAAATATCACATATTTTCAGCTGAGAACATCTGCTTCCAAGCAGAAATTCAGGGAAGACTAAGTAGATAGCAGGAAGAGGATGGCCACAACTTGTTTACTTTCATGGATGGCATCCAGGAGCTGCAGAATCTTGCTACAAACCAAAGCTTTGCTACAATAAAATTAATTGCAACACGTTTCTTCTCTCCTACTGCAACATGACAGCGCTTAACTGGGCATTTCTTTCTCACCAGGACATAAAGGCTTCATATAGCACAAGCTGGGAGCTAGCATACAGCTTGTACCTCAAAGCCTCGGTCCAGCAAGATGGCTCAAGAAGAGAAGTGAAGGCTGAAGGCCAAGCACATCTTTCCAATGAGCCCAGGAGCTGAACAGGAGCTCTACCAGGAATCTTGTCATTTATTTGCACTGTTTGCAATCCACACACTGATCCCCCTGTCCTTGCTAAATAGAAGCCATGCACGGAGCTGCCTGTCCCACTGCCAGCATGCTTGTGTGGCAGCGGTGAGGGGACAGCACTCAGCTCTAAGCCACTGAGTGCTAGCACATGGCAGCAGTCATTTGTGGCAAGTACTGATCAGCAACCGCGTAAAAATCTCTCAAATGCAGGAGGAATCAGTGAGAAGTTACAAATGCAGTGCTAAAGCATCATCCTTTCCTTTCTCCCACCTGTCTTCTAGTTGGCTCCCGGTCAGACAAAATGCAAACCCCATTCTTACCCCTCCAGGAAGGCTGTGCTGGAATCACAGCTCCAGCAACGCAAACACCCTGCAGTCCTTTGGAGCGCAAAGCACTGGCTGATTGCAGGCTGCGGTCACTCCTCCCTCAGCAAGAAGCACAGCTGTTCCAGGGTTTGAGGGCATGAGCTGAGGGTGCTGGGGCTGCACAGGTGGAACAAATAGCAGCTAACAAAAGCTGCACAAACAGGTGATTATGCCTAAGAGGGAAGGGCTCCAGCTGGCACAAGAAAGGGGATAATTGCCCCACTGCCTTCAACCAAACACGAACAGTACGGTCGTGTTTCACTGATATGTTTTGTGCAACTCCCAGTCCTGGCCACACATAACAAGCAAATACCTGGAGGGCCTCTTGAACCGAGACCACAAGCAGCTTGGCCAGAGGGGCAATTTTGTTGGCAGCCACTAATGGAAATTCACACTGCACCAAGCAGCTCTGCCTAACATGAGACAGTTAAGTTTCTCTGACTGCCTCTTAGCCTCAAGACACCAGTGTTCCACCTATGTTCCACTGCAGATGCTCAAGTCCCTTGTTAGATCCCAGCCAGCATTCAGAAATTCAAAACACTCTGCACATCTGGACTCCCAGGGGCTCTGACTCGTAGAGCAGGCAGGGTGACAGTACAAGAAGGAACACAGAGCACTACCGATGAACAGCACAAAATGCTTTTCTACACAACCACACACAACAATGTCAACGTGTGCTATGTTTTCAGCAGGACTCAGAAGTATGCACTCAGGGATGTCATTTCTGTTTCAGGACAGAAATTGCCACGTGTCTAATTTAGAGCCGCTTTGTTTCCCTAGTGAAAGCAAACCTGTGTGCATTGCACAGGATCCAATCTTTGTCCATCCTGATTCCGAGCGAACGTAACATTTCTCCTTTTACTGATAAGCAAGTGAAGACACAAAGTGGCTATGGGCCGCGTATTTTAAAGATATCCAGGCAAACAGGATTTTCCATACTGCACAGACAACAGCATATTTTTTTTTTTAAATGTGACCTTCAGTGGCATCCACTAGAGCCCTAAAACCAGTTAGATTTACAGCTAATTACAGAAAGGTACAATTCCAGCTTTGAATTCAAAAGAAAGTAATTCAATACGATAGATGCTGATTGTCACAATTAACATTAATGCAGGTCAGGAGATCTAAAACAAGCTGTAAAGAAAATGCTAACAGCAATGTCAGCTGATCTGTTCCAGCCATGCTTTTGTGCTGAAACCACGGGAAACAACTTTCTTTAGAATTCCAATATCTCTCCATTCTGCCTCTTCATAAAAGCTAGTTCAAAAAAAGGTCTATGACTGCAAATTAATGCCTAACTCTCTATAAGGCCACTCCATTATTATGAAAATATCAAATTTCACAGTGAAAGAATCTACAGTGAGAACTGGCATTATTTCAGAAGATCAGAAACAGTATGGAAAATGGAATTATATGAGCACTGAGATGGACTCATACTTCACCAGCCTGGCCCCCTTATTTGGTGTAACTGATAACGATGGCTGTGTTAGCATTCCACTGCTTATCACAGGAGAAACGAGAGCAGCCACGCGTTTGCAATAAATCACAGCAAGTGCTTGGCTCAGGGCTAGCATACAACTGAGATGCCAGGTTCTCAAAGAAATATACATTCCTGCAGCGGACAAAAGCATTTTGTCACTGTGCTTGCTGAAGTGCTCATAACTAGTAACAAAGTGTCCATCCCGGTGTGAAGCTGCAGATTAAGTAAATACAAGTTTACACCATGCCCCTGGCACTTACCGGCCTGACGAGGGTCCCGCTCGGAGGCACATCAAACTCCAAAACCACTCCTGCAAACAAAGATCCCCTCAGCTTCTTAACCTGAAACTCTTTGGACTGTACCAAGATCCCATCAGTAGAGGGGTGTGTTTCGGGATGACCTTTCTAGTCACAAGGGACATCCGGAAACCATCTGAGCTGACCCAAAACACAGAGCCTTGTTTATTCCTGGTAAACTGTTATCTGCTGTTGTGGCTGTAACTGGGAATTAATTTTTAAAGGAGGAGATGAGGCAAGGCTGCTTGGCAAGAGTCACAGGCAATTTTTGTACGGAAAACGAGGCAGATTAATGTGCATCATGAAAAAAAAACGACATGCCTTATTAGGCTGCACATTGCTCCTCACTTGCACAAAGCCAGTGTCAACGCCTTTGCCTTAGTGTGTCCCTCCTGATAACGGCCTGTGCAGGCCCCGGGGAAGAATCACACAGCGTTTCTGTGGGACTTGCAGTTGGGTAGGGGTTTGCAGTCCAAGAAAAGCAGCAAAACCCAACAGGTGGCTTTGTGCCCTCAACCCTGAGCACTGTGGCAAGCCTGGAGCAGCCGCAGGGCTGGCTCTCACACACTGCTGGGTACTTCTCCTGGCTTGACTGCTCATAGTCTAGAACGTGCCTAAATTTTGCTTTTCCCATTTCCCTTGCGGAGGGGAAAACAACCTGAATGGGGAAGATGTCCTGTCTGGGAGAGGCACAGAGCAGACTCCAGAGGTCCCAAGCTGTCCAGGAGGCTGAGGTGTTTCAAGGCCGTGTGAAACAGCTCTCTCGATGTCTGAGACGTCACGAGACCGCCCATGCTCACTCAAGCACTTGTCCAGTCTTGCTCCTCTCCCCCTGCTAATAAGTGAAGATATGTTAGTCCATGCATAGAACTCAGGAAAATAATACATTTTCTTGTGCTGTGGCAGAATGAAAAAAATAGGTCAAAAATAAATTCCCATTAAAAATTAGTTTTGGTGAAACATACTTCTCTGCATACTCTACTTAGCCCCAATTCCATTTTGAGTAAATCCTGAACATGTGGATTAACTTGACGTGAAAGGTTTCTCATTTGAGGACTACAACAGCTTTACTGTTACCTTTAGGCAGCTTTTATACATGTAAGTGTATGCCCGAAGATATGTTAGTCTGTGCATAGAACTCGGGAAAATAATACATTGTATCAGGAGCCTTAAACATTCTCCCCAGTTTGCTTCCTCCATTTTGTTCTTCCCATTTAAGCACAGCTGGTCTGAGTTTAAAATACGTCCACTCCTTCTCCCAAACCTTGCTATTCAGCAAACCTTCTGCTTGCCTAAAGGAGCGTGGATCTCAGGGGACACGTTTCATTCAGAAAGCACTCTGAAGGTGAAGTGTTAAATAATATAATAAATCTGTTCTGCAAGGCTCGCTGCAGGGCTGTTTGCTTTCCTTAAAACACTTACCCAACTTCCTTTTGAAGGCATGCTGAAATTTGGACAGAACGTCCCTGGAAGCTGCCATTACAGTTCTAGCATGTAATGTGTAAAAAAAAAGCCCTACATAATGAAGCCATGTGTTTTCAATTTGTGATTGAGTAAGCAGACAAGAGTTTAAATCATAATAAAAACCTGATGTCCTCCTGTATGCACCACGCATGCTGCGATTCATTTGCACAGTTGAGGGAAGAACATGAAAAATCACGAGTGCAATGAAATTCTGCTATTTTGTGAGGTGATAATTTTCACAGCTTACATACACATGTTCTCACAGTAGCTGCCTTTGATCCACTGTGGAAAAAAACTATGAGAACTTTTTTGGGTATTAAATCTGGTGCTGTAATCCAAGAATTTTATGTAATTTATCTGGGCTGAGGAGGATCGTCTCCCGAAGTCTCATAGAAATTCCTGTAGAAAGGAACCAAGATGAGCCACACAGGCAGGCAACCAAGGGCAAGCAGACAGCTCTATTCTCACTGCAGAACCACGACCAAAAATACTGCTTGTAATTCAGTAGGGTTGTGTCAAAGCACTCAGAGAGACACGCTCACATACACTGCCATGGTCTGTGTCTTAGTTTCAGCTAGGACAGAGTTGTTTTTCCTCATAGTGTCTAGTATGATGCTATGTTTTGGTTTTAGGAGAAAACAACGCTGATAACACATGGATGTTTTAGTTGTTGCTGAGCAGGGTTCTACAGAGCCAAGGACGTTCTAGTTTCTCAGCTCCTCTGCCAGCAAGGGAGCTGGGGACACAAGGAGCAGGGAGGGGACAGACCCAGGACAGCTCACCTAAACTGACCAAAGGCGTATTTCATATTGTATGGCATCATGTGGAAAAACTATAAAACTGAGTAGAGTTGGCTTGGGCAGCTGCCACTGCTCAAGGACTGGCTGGGCATCGGTGGTTCTGTCTTAGTAAATAATTTTTATCTCAACCCACAAGTTCTACTTCTTTTCCAATTCTCTCCTCCATCCCACTGGAATGGAAGGGGGAGCGAGCTGTGCGCTGTTCAGCTGCTGCCAGGTTAAACCACAACAGTCTGGAAAGGTCTCCTAACCTGGAGACAACATGGCTTTCCAACACAGTCCCTGGAATCTTTGGAATTTGTTGCCAGCAGCCTTTAGCTTCCCAGCTGGAGGTATCCAGCATCACACACTCCTGCAGGCCGCTTCATGCCAATGACTGCACTGCATCTCTAGGTGTCCCTGGCGTCCCTGTCTGTTCTGCACAGCCTGCTGACCCCCAGGAGCAGTGCCCTGCCTCATGGCTGCACTCTCCCCACTCCATACTTGCTGCTTTCCAAACCCGCCTCATGCTGCACCCCCAGCAGGCAAACAAGGGCCCGGGGCTGCTCTGTGTAAAGGTACATCACAGCACAAGCACACAAGAGAACTTGCTCCTTCACGAGGCAGTGGTTCTCACACATCCACACATGGAGCACACAGCTATGCCACTGTGCTTAAAACCCAGCCACACCTCCATTAATACACACACTCCCACCACACCTTGCTGTCTGCACCCACCAGCAGCTCTGGTTTGGCAGTGCAGCCCCAGGAATAGCTCCTCACCCCCTGCAGCACACTGCTTTCCCGTGCCCTGGGGCAGTGCACCTGGCTGGAGCAGTGCTTTGCCTCAGCCAGGATCCCTTGCACACTCCACTGCCAGGTTCTCATGTCCCACCAGAGCTACGTTCATCTGTTATTCACTTAAATGCATGGGGCAATTTGTTAATAAAACATTAGGTGGTTTCCAGCAGAGGTTCTCCTTAAAGCCTACATGTTTATTCTACTCTTTAATTTAGGCAGTTTTGTAGAGAGGGACCCAAGAGGAAGAATCTGAAAGCTAACCACAATGCACTAAAAGCTTTCAGAGGCATCCAGTTGAGGTCTGATTCTGCTCAGCCCTGCAACTCTGAGTCACATCCCTCGCATCGTGGCGTTTTGATAGCAGGTTCCTTCATACTTTCTTCCATGGGAAGGGTAAGAGGTCAGTCCCAGCCTGCTGGCTCACTGCACAGCACTGGGCAAGGGGAAGACAGCTCCCACAAAGAAGGTAGGCAAAGAAGGTGTAAAGGACCAACACTTTTCTGACTTTCTGTGGTATGCGAGGCAGAAGGGGCTGTGCTTTGCCCCTGGCTACAGCTCTCAGAGAAGCTCTGTGCAGGATTTATCTTCCAATTGCATCAGCCACAGAATTGCTAAACCTTTAGAAACAAATGGCTTGATTCTGCATTCAGAAACACTGATGACTTTAACAGAATTAGGGAGAAAAGTCAACATTGCCACCCCCTGAATTCCCTGAGGGAACAAGATGTGAGGCAGGCATGTGCAGCTGTTCTTTGGGTAGGTTCCTCAGGGAGGAAAATGGCTCCAGAGCAGGCACAGCTTGAGGGAGCCTCCAGGACACAAACCCGACCCACCTGTGAGCCTGCCTGAGCCCAGCAGGACATTGCTGGGCCCTGTGAGGAAAGCAGTTGTTCAGTCATGGCCACATGCTGATCGCTGTGACCGCCCAAACAGGGCCGCAGCCCCTTGCACACCCACACCGAGCAGGAAGCGCCATGCTGGAGCCATCTCCTCCACAGCACGAGGGCGTGTGCTGAGCATGCTGGAAGCAGGGCTGCGGGAGGGGAAAGGCGAGGGGGCTCCCTTCAGCTCCCTTCCGGCCGGAGCCGAAGAGGCAGAGCACCCTACACCTTCCCCGCTGGCAGCCCTGAGCAGCTGTGAACAAGCCAGGGGCACGGCTTGCACCTCCGCCGCTGCGCGCTCCAGGGCCGCCAGCCCCCCGCTGCCCGCTAGGTGGCGGCCTCGCCCAACGGTCGCGGCGCTCCTCGAAAGGCCCCTTCCCGCCGCAGGCGCTGCCCGCCGCCATCTTGCGACTGTCCGCGGCGGCCCCGTACCGAGAGCTGAGTGAGCCCTGTGCGGAGACATGGGCCGTGTGTGGCCGTCGAGTGACCTCAGCCAGACCCTGGGGTGTGGACTTGGCCTGTGCAGCCCTCGCAGCTTTCCGCAGAGGTGTTGAGAGTTAAATGGCACAGGGACAGCAGGCTTGGTCCTCTTCCGCGTGTGCTGTGACCTTGGGAAGTCCTTTTGCTTTTCTGTGGCCCATTGATCGGTGTTTCCCCTCAGTGTTGAGGGGCTGTTCTCCGTGGGGCTGTGGTGCTCGCACACTGGTGGGGGTCCTGCACACACACACACGCACACACACACAGTGCAGGTGTGAGGCATGCAGCCAGCAATACGCAGCCATTTACCGTGTGTGTAGGCAGATGTCAGTCAGGCTGAAAAATGCACATGAAGAGGAAACTCCCCCAGGAGCTTAGAGGAGACAGGAGTTCCCTTCCCTTTGCATTGCTGTTTGTATTCTGAGTGTTGTGTAAACATTAAATATTTAAAACATTGCCTGTAGCACTTTTGTTTCTCAGGATTTGGATAAAGCCATTCCTGACTCAGGGTCATGAGAAAATCTCTCAGACTGAACCATTTTCCCTTCTAGCAGCTGAGACCTCTAGGAGTGATGCCCTGCAATGGACTTAATCCACAAACTCCGTTGGCATGAGGAGCTGAAAGGGGCTTTGGTCACGTTCCGTCTGTCACTCGTGGGCTGTCAGATGCTGCTGCAGAAGCACAGCCTGGGCCTCCCCAGAGCCCACGGCACAGCCCAGAGCTCCTGGGCACCGTGTGCAGGGAGCACAGAAGGGTCAGGGCAGCACGCTGCAGTTTGCCCAGTTACAACGCTTACACATTGCTCATAGCAGTTCACATCTGCTTTGAAGCCCAGCAGGGCTTTACCTTGAAGACTTGACCACATAACGCCTCTTTTTGAATTTAACAAGGGCAAAGCACACAATTGTTCATGTTTCCTTTTGCATAATTGTTAAGCATATGGTCAAAAGTACTCCATGCTCCTGTGTTTGGGAGATCTCTTGCATTCGCTGGACGTTTGCTTACATTTGCTTACACTTCTATAGATTTCAGCCGCCTGCATCACATCAGCCACTATGATAATGTAAACTACTTACCAAGGCATTATGTTGAGGTGGAGCCTAATGGCAGGCAGCATAAGCTATCCACTGGAAGCAGGTCCATGCAGTTTCAGATCTCAGCTCCTCAGTTGGTGGTGCTGGTGATCTCAGGTACTGATGAGTGTCAGCAGCTAGTTTAGTTTCACAGCTAAAACTCCAGGTTATCCTTCCCACCAGCACCTGAAATAAAAAAAATTCCAAGCCCACTTTGGGCATCTGCCCTGTGTTTTGTCCCTAGCCCTAGGTGAATCTGCAGGTCCAGAAACCTGTGGCTGTGTCAAGAGTTGAAACCAGGTATCCTCAGTCCTAGCTTGGTGCTCGATTTACTTGTTTCCTAGTGCTATCACCTGACAGTTTTAATGACAACTGATATAATTTTCTGACCAGCAGCAGAACATCTTGACTCATTTAGATTTCAAGATGAAGGTCATTAAGGGCAGGTTTGTTTTTCTGTATCTAGATCTGTGTCAAAGGGACAGAAGAATGTTTTTTCATTTGTACTTTAATGGAATAAGCAATGAGGGAGGTGCTGTGCTTATCCACGTGTGCCTGGGAGCCTGTCCCAGAGTGCATTGTCATGAGATGGTAGCATAAGGAAAGTGTCCTTTGAAAGGAGCTGTGAGAAGGGCACAGGAGGACACATTTGCCCTCATTTTTCTGCACATAACTGCACTGCCTCCCCTTTCAGTTCCTCTTCCACCCAAAGGACAACCTATTCATTTGCAGAGCTACAAAAGCTTGGCCTCATCTCACTGCATTTGGCTCGTCTTTCTGCTGTATGTGCACATGGGTGGGCGACCTCATTTAAGAGTTGATTTCATTATAGATCAAGTGTGTTCTTCCCCTCACATATCTCAGTTATCTTCTTCCCTGATGAGGCCTTCTTAATTAAAGCATGAACAATTTGTGACAGAACAGCATCTTCCAAGGATTTTCTTTCCTGGGTGCACAAATGCATTTTTCTCCAAAGACCAGGCTACTAATCAAGACACTTTTGATGCATCCTGTCCTAAATGTCGGTCAGCTTGCTAAGCAGTATTGCAAGAATGATAATTTACAGATTTGGCTGTGAACAGATTCAGTATTCCTATCTTCAGTGGGAATTTTTCCACTTATCCCATCAGGATGTGTTAATACAAGCTCACGTTGGCTTTGAGGCCACGTGTCACAGAATTCTATCTTTGTCCCGCTCCTGTTCCCATGGAAGGGCAGTTGTGTTCCCATTCTACCAGCAACTGAAAACCCAAGGAGATCACACTGCCTGTGGGAAGAAGGTCTTTTGATTGCTCCAGTGCTCTCTGCCAAGCCTAGGCAGTCTCATGGTGATCCTGCCATGTGTCCCAAGAGCACCATGGTCACATCAGTGTGGTGCTGGAGCACCCAGCTGTGCAATGCTCCCATGCTGCCTCCAGGGCCATGCTGCGGGGCCGTGCAGCTCAGCTCTGCACCACATCCTGCTGTCTGATGTACACAGGCTCTTAATCATGCCTCCTACAGCTACATGTTCGTAAGCTTTTAAGGCAACTAAAGATGCAGGTCAGCCTAATGGGACTGATAAAACACTGATACAATTGAAGTATTGCCACTGGGGTGTTCCAACCACTAACGTGTTTTCACAGCTCCCAGGAGGACCTCCCTGTGGTTATGAATGCTCTTTCATTTGGACATTGCTGCCTTTGAAGGTGATCAAATACTGATACGTTGTCTGAAGATCAGCAAGCTGCTGGCCTGCAGTATCAACCCCTGAGATAAACTTTTAAAATTGCAAAATGACATGACACACAGTGAAAGGTGCATCTGAGAAAGTGACCATACTCATGATTTTTTTGCCTCGGGCTCAAGAAGTCCAAGATCTGAACCAGACGCTAAGCATCATTTCCAGCAATCTCAAATTCTTCCCTGATTGACCCTCAGCCTCCACACACAGTTAGAAGCAGTGAAGCTGCTGTGGAACATCAGTGCTGTGTGAGTGGCAGCCGGTGCCACCGAATGGACATGTTGTCAGGGCTTTCAGAAATAACCTTTTTCTCCGCGTCTCCGGTTGTCACTCTTGTGGTGACTAAAAGAACAGAGGTTTAATGAGCCTAATGGCATTTCCCTTGACTGTGTGGGTGCTAAAAGCACACTCTGAACACTTACATTAGAAGATGACACACACGTCGTGGCTAGAGCACAGTTGTCAGAAGGAACAACTCAAATCTCTCTCAAGCAGCTGTTCAACTGCCAACATCCATTTGGGTGCACTGACTGGGAAGACCTATGCTTAAATAAATGAGCTTCCACTACAAGTGACTTATTTTGACTTAGCATCCTTTACCAGCTCTCACCACTGCTTTGTACCACACTGGTGGCCCAGCTGTACTCAGTCCTCAGCAAAACAGGAGAATGTCCTTGGGAGAAGGTGCTTCTTCACCATGATGAAATGCTCCAATGAAAGCCAGCTGTAGCTGGTGGCCTAGAAACCAGAGCTTGGATGAGAGTCAGGGTGAGAGAGGCCGGGGGGGAGATGTCACCCCAGGGCCAGCACCACATCTCCTACAGTGAGAGGTGCTTCCCTCCACTGGGCAGGCTTCAGTTGTCCCTCTCTTCAGGCTGTGAGCATGTCACTGGGGCTGCATTCCTGATTGGTGCTTGCTCTGTCCAAAGGCAAAACACGTCTTGGAAAGTCTTTCATGCTCTTCACCCTCAGGCAGATCAATGGAATTTGAGGTACTTAGTGCGTTATTACACTCCATTAGAACCCCAAAGAGCAACATACACTGAACCAAAATGTTTGCATCATTTAATATATGCTATGTGTAGGTTTTAGAGAAACAGAGTCACAGTCTCTGTGAAGTGGAATTTTTCTGGGATCTCAGGGGAACAGAATTATGTAAAAAACTGATGGGAATTTTCAGATTTGGTAGACTTACCTGTGAATGAAAATACAGATTAACAATGGATGACTATTGTTATTTTCAGTGTCAAAGATGTGTATGTAGTAATGAAAATCATACTGCATAAAACATTATTCCTGCTCTCTAATGCGCAACTGATAGACTTAACACGAGGGGTCCAACAGTAATTCAGTGCACCACACAGAGACCAAGTGGGTATTAATTACATTAACAAAATTGCAAATACAGGGCTGAAAGCCTACAAATTTCAAATAATTGGAGTTCTCTTATTTACTTTGGGGGCTGTAAAACTCAATATTACTGATTTGGTGCCTTTAAAAAAAAGGGAAAGGAAGAAAATCAAAAATGATACTGACTTTTTTTCCAGACAGTTCATCCTGTTTGCAGGTGTGCAGGACCTGCGTTATGGTAAAGGTGATACCGGCATGGAAGCTACACTTTTGAAGTTTAGGTGCCCTTGGGAGAAAGGCTGGGGCAGCGGAGCAGATGGCTGCTGTGGAGGACAAAGGACAGAGCTCAGACTACCAAAGGAACTGTGTAAAGGATCTACACTTGTTGACTCTTTTAAAGGTGTCTTACTTACAGAAGAGATAAGATTAAACATCATCACATAAAGCCAGAGCCACAGAGCTGATGTTACAACCCTGTTCTGCGTTTTGCAGAGCTAAGCTGACAGAGCCCAGTAAATGTTGTATTCCTTGTGGTCTGGCTGCCATATTTTGGGCTGGAATTTAAGGCCAGCAACCACAGAAAACTTGGATCATGTGCAGCTGGCAAGCCTGACAAGCAGGAAGTGTGTTTTTTTGATTAGAACCATACTGTACAGCAAGCAAGGGCTGAGCATCAAGTAATGGGGATAGGTCAAGAGACCAGCCAAAGGTTTTCCAACAGGCCAAGACACCTGTTTCTGTCCAAGCAACTGACACTACATAGGGCCTGCGTGCTTAGACCTAGAGCTTTTGGAAAGAAACAGTTCTGCTGCTCTGATGAAATATTTCATTCAAGAATACCTGACATGCATTTCTATGTAAATCTGGGCTGATGTAGCAGGAAAACTGGACATTGGAAACTTAATTCTGTTCTCGTTTATGTGGCTGTAAATCTGGAATTATTCCATACGTGTCAGTGAGATTTATATTAAGCCAGCAGCAGCATTTCCACAGGTTTCCGGTGCTGGTTGTTGGTACCACACTAGGCCCATCTAGGTTTCCGCTGAACACTACCTAGAGTTTCTGGAGTAGCTGTGATAGATGGACACAGTGGTGTGAGGGTTTAAAACCTGCAATTTTCAGAACATTTTCCATAGGCAGAAGCACTAACTCTTATTTTTTTTTTATTGACCTCATCTAATACGTAGCCCCTAGAAAAGACACTGGTGTGCTTTGTTTGCTCTTGCTATGCATAAAGACACAAGCAGAGTATTTTCTCAAGTACTCGTTCTGCCTTTCTGTTAACATTTGCTTTAGTTTCAGTTGATGCACATTCAAATAAAGGCTGTTTTTCTTCTACTGGTTTTATTCTGGAAACAATTTTTAGTGTGGTCTTTCATTGCAAACAGTACTATACTGTGTGTGCTGTTTCTGGCCTGTTCAAGCATGGCACGATAATGACAAGTGGGTGCCAGTAGCTGGCCGAGTTGGGTGATGTACTGGCAGCCCCAATGCTGCTTGCCAGTTGGCACAGGGTCTTCTTTGGATCTGGAGGGCAAAGAGCATAGCCCTCGTAGGACTGAATTGTGACCATAGGACAAGAAAGATAAAAGGCTCCATCTGAGCATGCCTCTTCGGGAAGAATTTGAACTCTTTCATGGCAGCCTGGTCTACAGCAGGGATGGGCAGAGATAACTCACCACATTCACTTTGAATTCTGCAGATGTCAAGTGGAAACAAACAGCAAAGTGGCTTGTACTATATAATTAAATTAGGAAGTCTAAGCCTTTCTAATATTTTTCAGGCGTACAAGGAAGAATGGCATCATCTTCACTGAGGTTCTGAGGAGGTAGCTGTGAAAGCAGTACATGGACATTCTTCAAACCTGTGTGGAAATGCAAGACAAACACAACATCTCTCTCAAATCTCCCCAAGCCTCCCAAAGCTAATGCAAGACCAAAAAAGGAAAAGGTCAGATTAAGGGCCAGATCCTGCTGGTTTGAATCCACGGTTTTGACTGAAGTGCTGCATCTAAGGACAGAGCTGCCTTTGGTTGCTCCAGATCTCCTACAGAGGATCCCTTTAGTCAGAAGGATGGGTCCTTTACAGGTGAAGGCTGTTTGACAGAGGCATGCGTGGGTCTTAATTAATTCAGGACAGTCAGACTTCCTCCCTGGTCTTTTTTCTGCATTTGTGCAAGTACGACCAGGATTGATTTAGCAAAGTTGGCACAGAAAAATGAACAAGTACCACTGTAATTCATAAGCTATAGTAAACACACACTTGGCAAATAAGAGCATCAGAAAAGTTTTATCGGCCTAAATATCGAAACCAAATTTTATTTTTTGAAAATGACATTACACACATCTTGCAAATGTACATTTAGATGAGAAAACAATGAGTAACAAATATTGAGAGCAAAGCTATAAAGTGGACAGGTTCTCTGCTGCATGGCATTGCATTACAAGAATACTCAGACCTGGGATGGTTATTACAAGTGGTAAAAACAGTTCACAACACCTCACAAAAATGGAATTTTTTTCTAGAAAGTCAAATCTTCTAACAAAAGGAGATTCTGCTAAGGGAGAAGAGGCGCGGGGAATAGATGCGTGGATCAAGGTAGCTTTTGTGGTTTTGTGGCAGGGTTTTGTGAGGGATTTTTTAAGTCCATTTCTTACAAAATCCATCTTTGTGTGTGACCCGCTCTTTTCCAAGCCTTCGTTTTCTGTCCTCCTTTGCCAACAGAACCACGGCTATACAATAATAAGTGCAGCATACTCAACCCAGAGCTTGGGAGTATGGAGAAGGAGCTGCCTGCAGAACCCATAACAACAGAATTCCTATATATCGTCCCCTACCCCCCTCTGCTGTGTATCCAGGAAAATCAAAAAATGCGTGCAAACTCTGCAAATCAGGGGCCGTGGGACCAGTCCTGTATCAAACAGGCAGGTGTGGGAGCCACGGCCAGTACCCCACGTGCCACATGCCTCAGCTGTAATGGATCAGCAAGATCT
Source organism: Penelope pileata (assembly GCA_013396635.1). Lineage (NCBI taxonomy): Eukaryota > Metazoa > Chordata > Aves > Galliformes > Cracidae > Penelope > Penelope pileata. Next base: position 182,356 of record WBMW01003583.1, read on the forward strand.
CACTGTTTACCAGTGGTGCAAACTTCCAAAGATTTAACTTGTTTCCCAGTTCAAATAGAGGCAACAGATGACTGTTGTCCATCTGTTTTACCTTGAGAGTCTAATCAAAGTGCCAAGGCAGGGCACTGTGAGAAATAAGTTCCCCAAGAGAACCTGTTGAGAACTGCTTTTCAAACCTCATTGTACATCATTTCATTTATGCCCAAATCTGTACTTTACAACCACGAGAGAGACAAAGAGAATAATAGAGAGGGGGAGAATCTTTCCAGGAGGAAAGGAAAAGCTAATTAAGAGAAGTACAGGACCATGCATTTACTCTCAAAAGCTTGTTCACGAGCAAGCTAACATGTCTAACACTACAACCACTCATCTACATCTGTTTGCTAAGTAATCGAGTTCTACCTACAACTAGGGAGCAGAAGGGTTTTTTCTTTTCTTCCCCCGTCCCCCCCCTTAAAACATCAATAAAAATGTTTTCTGTACAAGTTGAATGGCACAAAAGGTGGTTAAAATGCTAAATAACTCACCACAAATGGAGAATGCAAAATCAGTTCAAAACATGCATGGACTGTGTACAGGTAAGCAAGGAATCATTGGCATAAAGCTGCAATATATTACAAGATGATACAGTTGAGATCTTTTGGCATAACCTCTGCTTGTTCTGTCCCTTTAAGAGAACTTCACATAAAAATTCAGAGTAAAGGGAACTCAAGGTATATACCCAAGCAGAAAGTTAACTATGGGCAACACTATTTGTCTGAAGAGAAAAGCATTTCCCCTCCCCTTCCACGCACTCCCCCAAAGTACGAAAGTCAACATAATGCTATGTATAGCATCGCTGCAGGCTTGCCAAAAAGAAAGTTTAGATAAATCTGTGTTAGGAGAACAAAAGCATCATTTAAATTAATAGCTCTTTGTACAATGTCATTAATTAAATACCTTACTATTTAAACAAAACCCAAATGAAACGTACCAATCCAACAAAACAGTAACTCAACCCACACCACCCATGTGTCCTCCAAGGTTATGTACACAGAGTTTAAAGTATACCAGCTAAACTTTAAACCCAGCTGCCCCTCCAACCCCCACCCACTGAATGGCAATAGAAAATACATTGTGGTCTCTCAGTTATATTATATTGCAGCTTTGTTATTAATGATGAAATCGTACAAACTCAACGAATGACCTAAGACACTAATCCATGATCAGGTTCCAGTTCAGCTGCATATCTCCCTCCCTCAAAACCACCTCTAGGCAGATTGGCGGCTCACAGAGAGCTGCAGAGTGCAGGGCCACAAGTGAAGGCAGGTCATGCTCTTCAGAGAAGAGTGGCACGAAGAACCCAGGCTTATGTGATGACAGCCACTTACCCTAGCTTGAGATTTTATTTGTGATTAAGAAAATAGGCAAAGGCTAGTAACAGCAAAGTCAGCAAGCTGATATTCCTTTCCTGTGCTTCTAGACTAGACAGTGTCATAAAATACAGAATGTCAAGGAGGGGAATTTGTCATCAGTTCAGATAAGAGATTTCTCTAGACAGGTTTCGTCTTTCTAGAAGACCCTGGGTATCTTCTAAATTGATCATCACAGCTGTACTAGTACTGCTACGGTGGTAAAGCTGCTGGGATCACACAATTTAAATAAGAAGCAAACTAACAACAATTCTACATGTCAGAATTCAGCATGTAATTATAACTCACAGTCTTTCTTGTTCTTACATTCAATACTTCTGCTTCACCTAATCTATAAACACCAATTAACAGTGCAATTAGTTCCCTAGACATTCTTCTTAAGGAGACACATTGTTAGACATCACACTAAATCTGGAAAAAGCTCTTCCGATGTAAAGAAAGAAAAAAAGAAAAAATGCCATGTTGTTCTACAACCCATCAGTGACTATCACTAGAGAGAGACTATCACTACATTTCAACTGCCACCTGCAAAGGGAAGTGAATTAAAGGCCCACCCGTACCTGCTGTGTAGTGGTTGGAAGCAGATGGAGAAAAGCAGCCATGCTGGAATTTTCCAAAACAAAACAAAAACACAAAAAAACAGAATGTTTCACAGGGATTCTCTGAAGGTAAAATTCTTCAGTTCTAGAACTAGGCCTGGACCCCAGCTAGGGGTCAGTTTGGCTCATTACAGACATTTCCTAAATTTGATTCTGCACATGGGTTCCTCAAAAACTTGAGGATTCAGAACTACAATTTGGTTTGGGTCCACCCTGACCAAGTGCCACCAGCATGTTTCATCCTGACTGCAGGTACAAGGTGAATCACTTTACTCTGCAGCAACCCCCACTGTTCAAATGTGACTCAAATTAATCTCCATTTCCGATATATACCTTAGGCATGTGTTAGTTGCAAATAGAGACAGAAGAACCATCTTGGATAAAATCAAAAGCAGCTTTGAGTTTAGCTAAGTCACCTGAAAAGAACCAAACCTTCCTTTTTATGTTCAGAGACATTTGGTAATACTTTTCTCTAAAAACCAAGCCAATCATAAATCTCTACTCTGCTTGGCTCTAGCTAGGATTAGGGCAGAAAAATACTGAAAGAAATAGAAATGCTGTTTTCTATAAAGCTGTTGGGCTCAGGGTATGTCTGTTGGTAGTTTGAAGAGAGAGAAAGCAAGATAAAGATTATTTAGAACCAGAAACTGTAGAAGAGACCTTGATTTGCTATGTTACTTGTTTAATTTTCAATCTTAAAAGTTTTAAGATATTTCACCAAGTTAAATTACAACTAATTATAAACTACAAAGTATCTCCTATGTGTAACTTCCTATTACAGCCTCATAAAAGAGATCACCTTCTGGCTGGGGTCAACATGATTTTTTTCTGCAAAGTCTGCAGCTGTCAGCCAGGAAACTGAATCTGCACTTAACTGATCAATCACACAAGAATTACTGACAGTAATCAATCTTTGAAATAGGAGACCAACCTTGGACCAAATGGATTCAGCTCCTTTAATTACAGAGGAGCTTCTGCCTGTTTTAAACAACAGAGAATTCGCTGCATTGGGTTTCACTCGTGTTACACTGAGCATCAGAGAATCTACAAAAACAAAGAACTGCAACCTCTATGAAAAAAAAAAGTGTTCAAATAAATCTCATCTTTTGCCTTCACAAATTCACAAGTACTGTAACTCCACTGAAGTTAGAAGAAAGATATCACGAGAAAACCAGTGTTAAACACAGATCCACTTGTTCAGCATGGCCTTTCCATTGATTTATTGAATGCAACAGCCCTCACATATGTGGTTAGAGATTTCATGGACAAGATCATCATCAGCCCTTCTGCCTGCACAGCAATTCACAGTAACCTCCTCCAGGAACCTGTCTTGGCTTATCACCCAGGTGCAAGAGGGTTGATACTTGTTCCAGTTTGCTGGGCTCCATGGGAAGGGCCGGGAGGTTCAGAGGTGCCATCGTTATTCTCTCATACATGTCCTGCAGTTCCCCAGTGTGCCAGACCTGTACCTCTCTGAGCCAGTGCATGCTGATGAAATTCTGTTTCTGATCTCATAGGAAGGAAAAAAAATGAAAACAAGCTGTGGACTGGTGCTGTCATTCAGCAAAGAGCTGGATTTTCCCTTCACCCTTTCAGGGATGACACAGACATCCGTATGCCAACAGGAGAGAAAAACAGGGGCAGGGTTGGAATTTCAAACCATGTCCTCCTGCCTGCGGCCAAGCGTGACCTTATTTCTGCCATTGGGAGTGGGACACATGCTGTTGTGGCAGATAGCCTGCATCCTGCCTTAGATACCTGCAGGGGCAATAACACTCTCAACATGCAGCCAGGAACCCCTGCTGCTTTTCCATCCAGGCCCAAGCTGTAGATGCTCAGCTTGCCCCAGCCCCTTTTGTTTCTCCCTGGAGTTTCTTGGCTCTCATCCTTCTTTATTCCCACACATCCATGCTGTTGATGTTTCCAGTGCTCTGCCTCATGCTCTCCCTTCCATTTGATTTTCTGTGAAGTTCAGGCTCATTTCATCACTCAGTAAATATCTTGTAACAAATGCCCCCTACCATTCCTCTTGGAAACAAGTCTTTTTTCTTTGTTTACCATGATGCTGGCCATCATGGCATCTTTCTCTAATGGTGCAGCTTTCTTTTTTCAGCTGACAGACTCTAATTGCCGCGAAGATTTTTTAATTCCCTTTGGGAATCCTCCTGCTTCAATTGTTTGAGTGGCAAACTGTCAGACCTAGGCAAGCTCTAAACTGGCTTCAGAGCTGTGAGTTACAGTTCATTGAGTTATAGAGCAAGAGCCAGAATAAGTTAGTTCAGCTAAGTGCATTAAGCAATGAAGACTGAAAGGCAACTCTTTTCCATGAACACTTTCTAAACAAGAAAGCTTTCAACAACAGGCCCACTGTTCTCTTGGTAGAAGGACACTGAAATCATTAGACTTGTTCATTATTTAAAAAGACATTGTCCTCATTTCAGATGGTAGCATGCATTGCCCCCTGATATGTACACGTACAGGTAACAGAAAGAGGGGCAGCAGGGGACTGTATGCAGGCCAGAGGTGGCAGCTCCAGATGAGAGCATTTGTTTGTTAGATGTGGCCTTGCTCCCAGAGCCATTGCTGGCTCCTCCATTGGTTTGGGGGGAAATAGAAATGGTCTATCTGTTTTTCACCATTAGTAAAGTAATGAAGCATTTTTACACTATAGTTTCAGGAGAGCCAGAGTTCCTGAAAAGACTTGTCAGAGACAATGCACCATAATCTGCTTTTATAAAGCTTTCAGAATTCACTAAGGAATGAATAATTCTTGAGAGCTAGCTCCTCTGTATCTCTCTATATCAGCTGATCTCAGAGCACCTTACGGATGGAGCTGAGTGCCATGGTCAGCTCTTCATGCATTGGGACAGCAGGGCACAGGGAGAACTCATCTGCCCACAGTTACACCAAAGACCAATGGCTCTGAATTCCCACTGCTACACCCACTAGGTTTCATTCCCATTTGCTCAGAAGTTCATCTGCTGGATGAAAATTGGTGTCAGTGGTTTTGATCTTCTTTAAACATTGTTCTGATGAAAGGATAGTGGCCTGTGACCCTAAAGCTCTGTGTCTTCACCTGCAGAAGTAGTATCCATACCCAGCCCTACAACTAGAATTCTGCCAGAGCAGCCATGCAATGGTTGTGGAAAAAAAAGCCTTTCCATCCATCCACTCATGATCTCTGAGCATCTCCCATCTCTATATTAACAATATATTTTTGTCAGCTTAGCCCCAGATTCGGGAATATCAAATGACTCAAACTTTTCCAGAGGGAAAAACAACAACAATGATGACAAAATAACAGAGAGGTCTATGGACATGCTGGCCCCAGGCTTTAACCTGGCAGCACCTAGGAGAGATACCAGATCTCAAGTCAGGAGAAGAGAGGGAGGGCGATGAATACCTGAACAACAGGGCTGATGGCTGATGCAGCAGAACGCAGCCCAGCCCAACCTATCAATGTAGAGTGGCTGCACTGTGACACAAAGGACTCAGCTTTAACATTTCCTGAGATACTGCAGAGAGACCTGCTCAGGTTCATATGGATGGGACAAAGGCATCCGCTAGAAGTCTGTGATCAGACAGTCACTTTCAAGAGCTGGTTGCATAAATACAGGATGGGCTAATCATCTCAAGAGGCTCAATAATCAGTCTGTCCTGTCCACTTTTGTCAAGGCCATTTTACCTAGGCCTTGCTGGGCAGATGTGCAGTCCTACTTCTGAAGCCCAAAGCATGTTGGAAGGCACTTAAAGACTTAACTTGCTTGGCCTCATTGCATCAAGGTGGTGTTTCAGCTGGATCTCCTCTACTATCCTGTATAAGGCAGTAATCCTGTTGCCTGGACTGACATCACACTTTACCTATATTAGCAGAAAAAGATCTTCATCCTGTGCCATCCATTTGCTTCTGCAAACAACAACACCAGTCTCAAAATCTATTCCCATTAGCTTCCATCAGTAACCAGAAGAATAACTTTGATCCTACATTACCACTAGAGAAAACAAAATGTTTTGTTCTGCCTTGGTCATGATCAGCACCTTGTGTGTGGTAAACACACCACTATAGAGCTTTTCTGTGGTTGTGGATTGGCTTAGCTTGCAGAGACACTTTCTGAACTAATTTTATACCTACTTTACTTGGCTATCTTTCTGTCCTTTCTGTAAAAACAATTCTGCCTCTACTGTAGTCAACGATAAGTCTCCAATTGCCTTGTATGGATGTGGGGTACCACTGAGGTCAGTAGCAAAATACACTCATGCTTTTACTACAATAAAGAAGGCTCATACTGTAAGGTCCATACCATACCCCTGCAGAGAGTGTGCAACTTCCAGGGATGGCTGTCACTGGAATGGTGTCTCTTTAGGGATTCAGCATGGCCTTACAGAGCAATTTCACAAGGTTTTCTTTGAGTTTGCAGTAAGCCCATCACTGAGCGCAACAGCATGAAAAAGCAAACACAAGGCAGCCTGGAAAATGTCACTATCCATATCAGTAAGGGGAAACTAACACAGTATTTCCTATTAAAATGCTGTTAGCCACAATTTTTGGTCCTACCTTTCTTTTTTCCTTTCAAAAGCACTGTTCAAGGAAATGACAGAAATAACAGCTAGACTGTGTGTGATTCTTTGCATGCATATATGTGTGCCAGCTAAATGAGGAAGAGAGATGTGGAAGGTCTCTTCTAAGCAGAATTATTTTTCGGTTGCCTATGAAAATAACAGATTTTGAGAATACTTCAAATAATATGAAGATATAGGAAACATAGACAGTAGCAGGCAAAAGCTATTTCCATCTCCTGCTGAAGAACGGACCAAGGTAGAATTCCATTACCAAACCCTTTCAAAATTACTCCAAGGAGTAGAGACTTTGCTGGCCATCTAGTTGGTGGAAGTGAACTAATTCCAAATCTGATATCAGACAGAGCTTTAACTCAGAAACTTCAGAATATAAATGCTTTACGAGTGACTAAAATCCTAAGGCTCAAGAATTTTGCTGCATTGCTCTGATATTCTACAGTCAAGGGAAGGTATGAAGACTAAATACATCAGTTTCTCTATGCTTGGAGGATTTTGCTTTAATTGCTTCCTAATTATTATGTATCTGAAATAGCTTTTTGTTTTTTTCATAATTTTATATGCAAACTTGCCAAAATATACTGGATACTGAATAAATAAAGGCAGATTTCAAAGAAACAAAGCTCTGTACCTCCTTAAGAGTCTTTCAAATTTGCTTTTAAATACTGTATTGTTTTAAAGCAATATCATCTTAATGATTCAATTAGTTTCTGAAAACACTGAAGGCAGCCTCGTGAGGGAAATCAGATAGGGTTTTTATAGCAGAATTAATATGGCAAATCCTCACATCGTGTGGTGTTTTATGTGCTTGTAGAAATAGAAAAAAAAAAGTGAACTCTGGAGTATGTAATGGAATTACTATCATGCTCCAAGATCCCATAAGGTCTGGAATTATCACAGTTTATTAAAAGTAATTCCTAATTCACTGTAGTTCAGGAAAGCTTTCTGACCAAACCCAAGCTTACATCTCGTGAAAAACTGACAGGAGTAAAGCACGAGCTAAAATTTAAGCATGTTTTTAACTTCTTTACTGAGTCAAGACTGTTCCTGTATTTAAATGACTAAGGTATGATGCCTGTGCATTGTTTCTCTTTGTATTCAAATCTATGTTAGGGATCCTACAAAGCCAAAGACACCAAGGGTTGAATGTACACTACATTCCACGTGCATTTTTCTACAAGAACTCATGCAATATCAGCATTAATACAGACTTAACTATATATTACAGCTGAAATGCTTACTGACTTCTACTGCCCAGGCAGTTCTACCTAGAAAATTGCTTTTTAAAATTTGGGAGTTGGACCCTGTTTTCTTTGTGGCTTTTGCAGGTTTGAATGGCTATTTTTCCCACTGAAGATCTTTGTTTTTCTTCTTCTTCTAGGCCTCTTCAAGTTCCCTTGCTATTGCCCTGAAGGAATTACTGGGCTTGGCCACGCTTGCAGGATGAGGTTTTAGATATGTCACTAAGTACAGCTCAGGAAGAAGGCCAAACTGATTTCTTAGCATGCTTTGCAAGGAAGAGTATATTTAAATAACCAAACGCTACTCGTGGCAGGAAGGAAGGGAACCACCTCTCAACAACTCCTTCCACAACCATCCATCCAAAGGTTCATTCACCATTTGGTATCCTGCTTTATCTTAGGATGCTGGATGAAAGCACATCTCTGACTCATTTCATACCACCATCAGCTCTAGCACTTCAGTCTGCTTATAGGTATAGGAATTCAGTTTTCCTGGTGGGCAGATGGTGGGCATCCCAAACTGAACAGCAAGAGAACCTAGATCTAATCTCATGGCTGGTCTCCTTGGGTGAGCAGGGACTCACAGGAAGGTGGCAGGACATGCTAACCCCGGCTGTGAAAGAAACAGCCTGTGTCACTAAGTGGCAACACCTCTGTCTAGGGCCCAAGTCCACCATCTCTTAACAGGCAGAGTCATGGCTAGTAGTCAGGGTCCCTGGAATGGCAAAACCTGGGGAGGGACTCTCAGATTTCCATCAACAGAACAGAGGAGAGGTAAAAGCATGCCAAATATCTATCTCACTAGAGCTTTTACTAAGAAAAAAGCTCTAATTAATAATATTGTTGGCATAACCATGGCCTTTGATATCCTAATGCTTAAAAAGCCCTATTTTCTCAAGGCTGGTGTCTACAATAGCACCTAGTGGATTAAACAGCCAAAACTTAGCATCCATAACCAAATCTGCCCCTAGAACAGTTCAGCGCCTTCTGTTAGAGGATCTGAAAGCACTTTACAAATGTTAATCAACATTTGGGCTCACAACCCCCAGTGAGGTAGAGCAGTATTATCCCCGCAGGGATGGATAGACCTATTGAGGCACAGGGTTACTAAATGACCCGCTCCCCTTCAGACACGACATCTAGCAGTGCCAGAAGGTTGAATGAAGGTGTCCTGACTACTGCACCTATGCTTTGTCCACAGTACTTTGCCCCCCCCACTCCAAAGCTTCAACGTGAGCCTCTAGCCTTCTGAACTGAAACCAGGTTTCTATATACAATAGGCGAAACGTTCATTTAGCAGTCACATAGTCAGCAAATTACTCAATTAAATGAAATCATTTGTGGGCACAAAGGATTTCTTCTGCCAAACTCTGTGTGTAAAAGATCATGCACTAAGACTACAGAGTGCAAATGTGGTGCGTAACTCTGACCCCTTGGTAATTCCTGATTCTGTCCTCTCTCAGATGCATCTTTTTAAAGTTGCATTATATGTATCATCATGTGAACCTCTAAAAACACAGCCTGCACAGATTGTTTCATACCAGCAATGCAAGCAAACAAAATGTGGAGTGGCTTTGGGAACAACCCAGCATTCATATAGCATCAAACATCAGAACATTATAATTCATTCTAATCATAAGGGGTTGCAAGAGAATAAGGAATAGGTGTATATGTTGCAACAAAGGCAAACAGAGCAACAAAGAAAGATTTGATTGCACGGATTTCCTTTAGGTAAAGTTCTGTAATAATCAGTTTCATCAAAAGCTTATTCCATGAGAAGGAGAGGCAGTGCCAGCTAGCCTATGACAAAACTTCGGCGTAGTAAAAACCACCAGCCCTGCGTGAGTAGATGAATTTTGCATTCTGTAGGAGTCATTACAGATTAATAAAAGCAAAAGGTTTCTCTAAATACAATACGTTTGTTTTTGTCAGATAGAAGAGTTTCTTAAAATACGGGTTTTTGAACACCACAAAATTCCATTTGTTATATAAGTAGAGAATCTGGCCATAGTTATGAATACTGAAGTGTAAAAAACCAAATACATAGTCTTAAACATTACAAAAACTATCAAAACATTCAATATTTTGAATTAACTTTTTTTTTCCCCTACAAGTGTCTGTTCTGGCAGTGATGACAAGATTTCTAAACTGATTATTGTTATTACTGTTCTGCAATTGTTGGTTGGTTTTTTTTGTACATTTTTTCTGAACGTGTTTTTTTAAACAAAACAAAATTACCAGCTTTTATAAAAAAGGAGCTTGAATCCTTACTCCAAAACACAGATACAAGGTTATCCTTTATAAAAAGTGTATTGATTTTTTGCTATAAAAAGTGACCTATTGGATGTCAGACCTGAAAACAAATTGTCACAGTGTTTTCAGTGTTGGCTGTTCACAAGGCATTCCTGTTACAAACAGAGATAGAGAGATACCATAGGGTAGTCATAAAAATTTGTTATCAGCTAGCAATGTCTTTGGACCATATGTGAAAACTGTTAGACTCCCAACAACTCAGCTGACTTAGGTTATTTTGCTCAATCATTTAACAAATCTCAAAATTTGAATATCTGAAAAATCACTATTGCACTAACCTTACTTAGCATCTCATGCAATCATTCCTAATCTCGTCCAAGCTTCTGTTGGCATATTAAGCATCAAACTAATAAGTCATTTCCCTTCCTGCCCTGTAACAACAAAAACAATACTAGTTAGTACGTAGGTACTAAAATCAGGTCTGCAAATGGGGAACAAACAAACGTGGGCAGTTTGGACAAGCTGAGAATTGCAAATCGGTCAGCAAGAGATTGATTCACACACTTCCAGGGGGAGCTTTACTATCACTAGGAAAATTACAAATTTGCAGCACAAGAAGAAATAATAGAAGAAAATGGAAATGCACAGGATCAGTGGCATATTGGCCCCAAATTGCAGGCAATGTCTATTTCGCATCCCTTTAACTTTGCTTAAAAGAATGGTATCCCTCTATCTCTATAGACTGGTAGGTGTTGGTTTGTGGTACGAAGAATAAATCACAGAAAAAAAATGACATATAACTGTGTGTCCTTTGTCTGATTTGAAAGCACCAGTCACCTATCTGCTTAGTTTGGCAGAAGTACTCTACTGTATCTTAAACATAGCTTGCAATATGGACTATTAACTTCATGTCGCTTTACATGGAATCTCCAAGGGAATCAGAGTCATCCAAAGACAGAGGCAGATACAAGTCCTGTAGGAAGAAAGAAAAAAATGTTAACTCACACAATCAGTTTTCACCTTTGGTCATGCATAAAGAGACAGCTGAATGGCCCAGTTCTGTGCAGTTCGCAGGGATGGGGTGGAATTCTCATGCACTGGTTCCTGGACAGGTGTCCAGTTAGTTTGAGGCTAAAATACGGCAGCTTACTTGCACAGTGGAGGAATGTGCACCTTGGTACCAAAAGGAAGACTGTTCAGTGACAAGTTTGAGAAGAAATTTTTTACCACTTTCTGGATCAGTGCTTCCATTGCAGCACATGCATGAAAGAGCAGAATCTTTCCTTAAAGAGATCTCTCTGAATTTAAGTCTACAACGAATATTGCCTTTATTTGACAGTTACCCTTAAGACAAATCTAGGAAAATCAGTTTCCATGGTGTATTCTTTATTTCAAGCCATTTCTGATTGCTCAGAAACCTGTTCAGAAGGTTAAGGACATAATTGCAAGTGCATTTGTTGGATAAAACACTGAAAATAAAACTTTTCCAGGGCCTCTTCCTGGGTAACCATTTTATTTCACTTGTTTGAAGTTCTGCATGGAGCTAGGTACACAAACCTTCTTAAGGACTAAAGCTATCTTTGGACTTTTTTTGAACTCTGATAGCCCACATGGAATAAATAACTGAGCAAAATGAAGTAAAGCACAAACACATGGAAAGAGAATTCAATTCACAACCATCTTGATATGAGGTCAAATATGACTTTCTGGTGAACTCAATCAAAACATTTACCATTTGAGCATTAGGGGAAAAAAGAAAAATAATTTCACCATAAGTGGGAAATTGCTCCTGGAAGGAGAACAATGATGCATGAGTACTCTGAGAACCTATAATGCTACATTCATGTTTTCTGATTGGCTTAAATTAGTGGAGAAGTTCATAGATGGATTGGCTTTGCCTTCAGCAGTCACCATCTATTACAAACATTCTGGGGCCTTCACTGGAAAGGTCATAAGTCAGCCAGCTGAAAACATACATAAAATATTACAGAAGGTGAGTTTTACTTGTCTTTACCAGAAAGCCAGTCCTCATCTCCAAAGCCCTGCATGAGATAGTGTTTGGAAAGTATTTTAGGTGCCTGGCTGCTGAAGCAATGGATGCAGTTCACAGCACTGTTTTCATAGACATACACAAAAGCAATTGCTGAGTATGGACTATGGGCCAGATCCTGTTCTCAGTTATAAATTAATAGTAAATTTGGAACCACTGTGTTAAAATTGGTACATTTCTTTACTCTTTAAACTAAGCATCTAAGACCAGACTGAAGTCCTGAGGAAAACACTGATTTCATCTGGATTCAGCTATGCCTTTGTTAAAGAAAATAAAAACAAAGCTGAGTGACTACACCTTTTCCATATGTTGGAAATGTCTTCAAGATTTGATTTTTGAGAAGCCACATTCAACCCCAGGCTCTCCCAGCACCGTTCAGTTCCATGTCCAGTGGTCTGGGATCCAAGGTCTTACATGCTAGAGGTTTCATCCAACGCCCATTGGACTTGTAGGGATTCTTCACAATGACTTCTCTGTGCTTTGTTCCACCAACTAACAATTGCAGTCCAGCTTCTGCTACCACCCCTCACTTAGAGATAAACCATAATCCTTAAACAAAATCAGTTCAGCTTGTGTAATCTAGCCCACAGGGGACAGCATGTGTGGCTAGCTGACTGCAAAACCTCACCACCATCAGAATTTTTCAGTTAGTCTTCCAGAATTTCAAGGCAGTGCTTTCAAAATCATCCTTGGGCTGAGGTACATTCTGATTACTAAAGCAGAAATCCCACTGACCTTCACTCATACTTAAATTTACATCAAAATTCCAGTGTTTATATTGAGTAAAAGCGTTTCAAGGAGGAGAACAGCAACAGTGTGGCTATTACAGAAATGAGAAAGCCCACAGAAATGACAAAAGGGTTTCAGTGCAGAATACTTAAGCCATGAAAAGCCATGACTGCTTCTATACACTTTAAATAAATCAATAAATGAATAAATTATGAGACACCACAAGTTTACTGATCTCTACTGGGATGCCATGCTACATTTTAGAAGCTCTGGATGTTACCAGGAAAACAGTTACTGTATCAGAATACAATTACTACACTGGCAGCAAAAAATCGCATTTCCTGCAAGACAGAGCATGGCTGTAAATCATTTTTAAAAATCCCTAAGAAGCAACGTTGAAGTGATGTCTCAAAGCTTCAGTTACATTTGCAGTTCTTCTGCTGCTTAATGGACTAGACTTGCTAACACTTAAGGCTTTTCAAAAGAGGAGCACTTAGATGAAGTTCACATCTATCAGTAACTTCTGAACTTTTCCAAATACTGATAGAAGCTCAGGGGTAAGTTATCTTTTCTGATCCATACAGATAATCTCCAGCACACATTAATAACTCTGATGGCAGGAACAGGTCAGTGAATTACTGTTCTTCACCTTGTTACAGGCCAAAGCAATAATTCTTTTAGGTAATGAGACAAATTCTCCACTGTTTCACCTTAAGGAGGTCTGCTTCAAGAGAATCAAGACTCAACTGCCTTACACATCTGAGGAGACTAAGGAAGAAACAGATGTAGTAAGGTATAAGAAACGTAATACCTTGTGCTTACGGAGGCTCCCTGGGCTGGTAGGTGTGGAGATCGGGGACTGCTTGGATTTGGGTGTAGACAGCTGGCTGCTTGAGGTCCCGTTTGCTGTCAGAAAACAAGACAGAAGCTAGCAATCAGACAAGCAAAAGGAAGATCATTTCTCTCTTTGGGGAGATGGAAGATATCCAAACAGTCAAGACAGAAATGCTATAGTTTCTTCGTATTAGACAGGGGGGAAAAAACAAATCAACAGCATGGCTGTTCACTCGACTTAAGACTTTCAGCTGTTCAGAATAGTTGGCGGTAAAAGACAGTGAAATACAAAATACATCGAAGCAGCAATATTGTATGCTACAAATATTCACCAAATTGATTGATGATATACATCAACACAAAACCAGAAAGACAATTTCTGTGCTCTCAGACAGTTAAACACAATTGAAACCACACGGTAAGAGCATGAGTGGAAGCCAGAGGCTGCAGATATCCTGGATCCTACACAAGAAATGTTAAATGTCAAATACACATATTACAAATTAGACAAACAGCTGCCTGGAATGCCCTGGATGGAGTTAGCAGTGGCGGGTTTTAAATGACCAAAAGAGCCCTTCTGAAGCCCTCGTGTAAGCACAAGGGTGGGATGTTCTCTTCACCTTGTTGCCAGGAGGGACCAGGAGAGGCCGGAGCTGACCCTGTGATCCTCTGCTGGCTGTGCCAGCTTGAGAAGAGGTGAGAATGGTCCATTGGGGGAGGAACAGGAGAATCACATCTAGTGACAGTCCGCTTTCAAAGACCAAAATCTGGCCTTTTGGGCTGCTCTGTTTGTTCACTTTGTTTTGAAGAAAACCTAGTTACCCTCTGTGTTTCTAGTCATTAAAAAAAGTCCATTTAAGCTCAGTAGCTTTATGAAGGATTATTCGTTGACGCCTTGCAGTCAAAGTGAAGGCACAGAGGTCTGTCTCAAAGTCAGCTATTACGTATTTGTTAGACTAAAAAGGAATCAAAGTAAATAGCATATTTTGCAGAAAAGTGAAAGCAAACAAAATGTAATTGAGATAAATAATTTTTTTTCTACCATTGATGTCCTTTGAAGAAAGCTAATATCTTTGATAATTTCCAAGTGTCAGGCTACACACTTCACAAGGACATACTCCTAGCAAACATGGTCAATCATATGTTGCATACCAGCTCCAGGGATGCAGACCCTCACCCTGCTCCTGTTACCAGGGGCTGTGAACACATAGCTCCGCCAGCACAAGCAGCATTTCCTGAGGGAAGGAAATTCCAACTCATAGTGTCTGTGTCTAAGTATATTATTTTCTCTGGTCTTTTCTTTTGGCAATCCAATCTGCAGCAAGCTGGAAGCCTTATGAACATTAAACTACACATCCCAGTCAAGTGTACAGAAAGTGACATTTTGGAAACCTACTCCAGACGCTAACATATTCAGCACAAGCCACGAAACTAAGCCTCAAATACTTTGATTGTCATTTCCTTAAATGGCAATAATGTTGCCTACCCTCTACATAAGCATACATGTCCCTACCCCTTTAAAGAAAGTATTTTTAATGGTGTAGATGTTTCACACAGAAAGACAAACTTATAAGGGTCCAGGCTTCTTGTCCTGCTCTCTAAGTGCCCATTACCTCTGTATTAGTGCCCATTACTCCAGCTGCAAAGACACATGCACGGGAAGATAGATGATTTCAGTGTGTAGGACTTACATTTTCAATTGTAATAGCAGAATATGCAAATCAGATTGCAATTAAGCAAGCATTTGAGTATCTAGAGGAGACGTAAGGAATACATAAATATCATACAATATCAATGATGTCTGCAAGTGTTGTATTTTGGAAAGCAAAATCAGGAACAACTGATAAAGCTGTAACTATGAAAAGCAGGGCAGCCATACATGTACCTGCACCCACTCTGCAGCCTCGTCATGTCCACTGCCATGGAAAGTGGACATGAGAATCAGGACATCTCTGTGGTCTTAGCTGCGCTGAGCTGGGGAAGCCAGCCTGGGTAGAGAGAGGTGAGCTGAGTTTCAGTGCTGCAGTCCTGGCCCTAGTGATTGTGGGCCAAACTGAATTTAATTCTCACATAAACACAAGAGCATATTCCCTACCTCCAGGTCCACACACATGTACAGCTGCCAGTGTGGCTAAAATGTGTCTGGCCTCAACATCAGTGCTTTTTCCAGAGTGTGGTCCCAACCATCAGGCATATATCTATCCTCAAGTGCATTACTTTGGGGAGCTGCTGTATGGAGACAGTTCAATTAATCACCTCCAACACCCAATGGCAGAGCCTGGCTTGGCCTCAGGACTGCAGGATTCTCCACTCCAGGGCTCAGCCCCAGACTTCAGACTCAGCTGGAGGTGCTCAGCCTGCTTGGCCCTTCCTCTAAGAGCAATTCCATCTTGTATAAATCATTCGGTATTAAAAAAAAGATTGAGTCACTGGAGCCAGGACCAAACTGATATTCCCTACACATCATGTGAACAGTTATGTTCCTTCTCCCTTCTCCACTGGCGAGCAGTTACACACTGGAACTGAGATATCTTTTTGTCACTACAGCCACAGACTTCCTGCTAAAACTTTTGGCTTCAGTCAAGTTTTTCTAGTAGTGAAAATACTCCTGAGAGACTAAAATCTATAACTTGCTTTTTTAATTAATTCCTGGTTGGCTTTTAGGTCCTCATTATTCTCTGGGGTGGCAGCATATGCTGTAATGTCTCTTCTCTGCTATTTTCCTGTAAGAAAGAGGGAGGCAGTTAAGCTTGTTAGTATCACAACAGTAGAGGTTATACATTTGATTTTAAGCAAGTGTAAAGAAACGTCTGCTGTAAGCCACAGGACAAAGGAGGAGCTACAGGTGTGTTAAAGCAGCTCAGGCTTAACTGATTCTTAGTGATGTGGGCCCTCTGTCTTCATATCCATCGCTTCCATGTAGAAGGCACTTACTAGGAAGAGGCTACTCACCACAAATACCATTTTCCCAATAACAAATGTACCTTAACAAGAAAATAGATATTTCTTAAAAGATGATGGAAATAATGACTTATATATAATTGGGTTACAAACTGACCCTTCACCTCCCTGTTCCACTCAGGCCATCCTTTCTTGGTTGGGGGAAAAACTAGTTATAGAAACTCAGAAACTGTTGGACATTGTTCCCTGCACTGTGACGTGCTACTTTTCACTTTGCTCCAGTCCTGTAAAGTGAGCTGCCCTTGAGGGTGGTGGTGAAAAAGTAGAGTTCACTAACTATTTCCCATATAATAAAGGCAACTCAGAAAAAAAAAGCAAGTGACTTTAGGTTCTCTATTTAAAAAATGTGGGTTATAATAGTACTACTATGATCTGCATTAGCTGGAATCCATCTCTACTTTCTAAAACCTCTTTCTTTAATTCCAGTTATCACTGATCCTGAGGCAGGAAATAATCCCTTCTAAGATGAAGAATGCCACAATTCTACAAAGAGCCCAAATTTCCCCTCCACAAATAGGAAGACCGGGATAACAGCTAACAGTCACTATGCAGCAAAAGGATGTAATTGCTGCAGGGAAGGACAGAAATTCCCTAATACAATGAGACTTTTAAGCACTGCAGCAGGGATATTAATATTTTATGAGCACCGATGAAAAAGCAGATGTGACATCCAAATCAGAAATCCAACAAGATGGATCATCACAGATGCTCAAAGAGTTTTGCAGCAGGAGGAGCAACAATTAAGAAGCCTGGTTTAATTTTCTCTGTGTCTGGTAATGAAGAATAGTGTTCATAATCAAACCTGGATGCACTTCTTTTGAACTCAAATGCAAGGAAATAACAAGATGCAAAGAGCAGATCCCAGGTGGTGGCTAATGCTGTTACTCCACTGAAATCCACTGATGATTTACATCAGCTCAGGATCTCACACAGGCTCAGCTATTGGAAACCACTCTTTATAACTAGCTTTCATCTGATATTTTTTCTATCACTTTATTGTTTGTATATTATATTTTATTTATGTTATTGTATTTGCTTTGCAACCTCAATTTGCCTTAAAGCTCCTTTGTGCATTTTGACACATCCTTTAATTGCAAGAACAGGTGTGTTACCTTTTTTCAAAGGATCCGTGCCTCCTTCAGCGCACAAGATAATTTGTACTTGGGAGATAGATAAGGGTTGTCCAGCAATTGAGAGTGAGGATGGAGAACATAGCATCACGCCATGTTTGAGATGGCTATAAGAGATCCAGGCAAACTGAATTCTCTGCCTGCCTCTCCCACAGATATTTTAGCCAATTTTTTCATATGCTATTGTTTATTGAGTGCTGCTCCGGTTTGCTTGGCTGACTGAGGCTCTGGATCTGAATTTACAGCAGTGATAAAGCACCATGACCTCTAACTGAGGTTAGTGAGGTTCACCTTTTGAACTCACCCTTTCTATCAATGAACAGACCTGGAAAAAGCAGGGTCCAAAGATTACAGTAAATGCTTAAAATCTATAGAGATCATAGATATCTCTTTTTCTCTCAGCTTGGGAAACAAGGCTAATGCTCCTTGCACCACTGGAGTTCACAGGGTTCTGTGGATGAGTTCATAGTTTGGGGAGCACGTGCTCCTATATCACAAGAGAAAAAAAAATGAAATACACGGATAATTTTGTTCAGATCATGTTTTGAAAAGTCACAAAGGAAATAAGAGAGGCAACAACCAGAACAAGGAGAGCATAAAGCAAGTGTAGGAATAACAGCGCATTTACTGAGCACAAGCCATCCTGCCCCCCAGGACAGAAGAGTCTGTGGGAAACATAAAGACTGCACTGTAGCATTTATTTAGGAGTGGAAGAATTTAGACTGCACAAGCATCCTTCACTCAGGCACCTCCAAACTTCCAGGCACTCTGCTGTGCACTGCTGGCACCCCTTCCTCCTCACACTTGGTGAGGGTGATCTGTCCGCTGGATGCGTACCGTGGATTGTCAGCTAGCAGAAAGTAAGCAAGTGCAAGTGGGATAACAAGCTGCTCTATCTCACGTGCAATCCAAAAGACATCTGCTGCCTTTTTAACACATTCACAGATAACAACCCTGGGGAGCCAGATCTGCTCTCAGGACAGGCTGACGTTCTGTATCTGTTTTGCTAATTGTTGCTGCCTTGTGAATATGCTTTCGTCCCTCTATCCAAACGCTCCCATTGGAGGAGTAAGAAATTAAAGTTCTGTAGCAGTGCCTCAGAGCCCAACTCATAGGGTCCCTAAGGAAAAGCAAGGCAAAACTGAAGAAAAGTAATTTCCAACTTTCAGCTCAGGTACCTGTGGCTCTGTACTGCATGGGACTAAGACCTTGCTGGATTTAAACTCTCCTACCACAGAATGTGTACCTGTACAATGGAACTCTTGTTTGTTATGTGAGCTATTGTAAGATGAGTTCAAATTTTTAGAACAAAGAAGTAAGGGCAAATGGCATAATCATTTTTACCTCTGTGTTCCTCATCTGAGATTTAGCTCTGTCTTGGTTTGACTTCTTATTGGAGAGGTCTGTTAAAGAAATCCTTAGTCCTAATTTTCCCAAATTTAATTCTGACCCTACCTCATTTGAATGTCATGGATTATATACAATACCTTTGCCCATTCTCCTACACAATACTGGGGGTTGCCTCATATGCACTGTATCTTAGAATTACCATAGGGTTTTCTCAACTACACCAGCACATAACACTCATCTGTGAGTTGCTGCAGGACACAGCAGCATGAACACAGAGCTGTATCTCCTCCCGACAGTCATTCCATCTTCATTCACTCATTTAAATGACTGTATGGTAAATAAAGAAATAAAAGTACTGTGCCAAGAAAATGGTGTTTAACATGTTTCTATGGATTAGCTACCTCATTTTTTGAAGATCATTGGAGCTGAAGGGCTGTGGCTGCCTAGAGGGAATAGAGCTTTTCACAGTGAGGCGATGACATGTCTAGGCAGGAGGCAAGTTGCCTCCAGCAGAAGGTAGCAACTCAGCCAGTGAACCTGCATCACTGCAGCTGGAGCTGGTACTCCCTGTGCAGCTGCACTTCTGTTCACAGCCTTTTGTCCTGATGGCTTTTAACAAGTGTTTTGTTTGTGTTTTCTGTTATTACATGTTAACCTTGTTATTTTGGAATGGGATCTGACCACTTACCTACTTGGGTGGCTTGCTACTAGGACTGCTGTAACAAGACAACCAAAGAATACATCACATCTAGCTGGTGATAGGAAAAACTTCTCAGAAAGAGTGGTCAAGCATTGGAACAGGCTGCCCAGGGAAGTGGTGGAGTCACCATCCCTGGAGGTGTTCAAGAAACACGTAGATGTGGCACTGAGGGACGTGGCTCAGTGAGCATGGTGGTGAGGGGTCAATGGCTGGACCTGATGATCTTAGAGGTCTTTTCCAACCTTAATGATTCTGTGATAGGAGCAACTAAACGGCTTATAAACTGCTTCCTTTTCAGTGCAGGATTTACAGACTTGTTACATGTATTTCCTTCTGCATTCTGCTATCATCCTGACTCAGAGGTGGCCCCAGAGACCACAGTAAGGAACAAAGTTTTGGATGCCACCAGGGGAAACTGAGCTCCAGCCAGCAGTACTCTCTCTGTGGCTCTCCCAGACCATTAGGTATAGCAGGTTCTTTGTTCCTCATTGAGAAGTAGATCAGTAACTCCACAGCCAAAACCAAAAGGAGCAAAGGCTATCAAAGATGAACAGAGATCATCTGGCACAGAAGGCAGATCCCTAACGCAGAATGCTTCCAGGCAGATGACCAGTCAGCTTAGATGGGAATCCATGCAGCCTGTGTCAATGGCTAGCACAGCATCAGGCCACACAGTGGTATTAAATCAGCAGCACAGCTTGACAATTTATTGCAGCAGGACAGAATTAAATGAATGTGTTAGTGTGCAGGTTGGTGAAACAGTCTCTGATCAACTGGAGGGTAGTCAGTGGCCTTGTTACTATGTAGCTTTCCTCTGTTGGAAGGTCTAGAGTACATGCTGCAGTCACTCTGCTGACAGAGATGCATCTTGTCTTTGGCAATCTGAGAGCTGATAGCTTTGGTTTTAGCAATATTGTTCTGCAAATGCTTTCAGAATACACACAGAGTCCAAAATACGGAGCTTCCAAGCTCTGTTCTGTGCATGATTTCATGTGTAGTTTATAAATGTATACAGATTTGTATACAGATTGCTAGCACTGTCTTGGACAACCCACTTGTAAAGAAGGCTCTAGCAGCCTAAAGGATGTACTCGAAGCCATGGAGTGAGTTGATGGAGGAAACTGGAGTCAAACTTAAGTCCCCAAATACCCCAGCTTGCCTGAGGGATAGCTGCTGCTACTTGGGCACAAGGCACTTCCATAGCTTTGAATGAGGTTTTATTTATGTCGACACACAAAGATCAGAAGTGCTCCTCCAGTGAATGGTGGGGAACATGTATGCAATGTTTTCGTGCTACCAGAATTAGCAGCACTAGCAAGCTGTGCTGAAGTAGTTTTTTCTGTTCTCTCTGTGCTGTAACAGTGACTCAGTACTTTTGTCCACTACCTACTGGCAGCATCGGAGCTGCTGCCAAGGAGCGAGGCACAGCTGTGCATGCACAATCTGCTCTAAGCCTTAGCTGCCTGGGTGGGCAATGCAAGTGCACTGGCAAATGCTACTGACCACTGTCCAGGTGTAAATTCACTGCATTCTCATTTTTGCTGCTGATAAATTATGCACCATTTTCCCCTACATTTTAGCAGTGAAACGGAATAATTATGTAGAATGAGAAATTATAGCAAGTAATGTCCTTTTCTATAACTGTAGTGTTTTTGTAATGAGGAACATTCAGACTTCTTTCACTCAGGCACCTTGGAGACTCACCTCAGAATCTGTACTTATATCATTTGCAATAGATTTCTCAATGGCAGGAAAAAGGATAAAAAATACCACATGGAGAAGAACTGAAAAGAACAGAATCTAACTATTAAAGTCAAGGAAACTCCCAAGTTCTGATGTGACAATCACACCAGAGTGAAAGACAGCAAAGACAAAAAATACAAATGCATAGGAAATCAAACACGTAGGAAAATTATTTAACATACTTGAAATAAGATTGCTTTAAAATCTTTTCACAAAAATAGGTGAGAATTTTGGAAAAAAAAATTGGGTCAGACCATCTTTTATTAAGAAGGCTTCATTCAGTATTTCCTCCCTTTCTCAATGAGATAACTTCAAAATCCAGCTAAGCCTGTTGTTTATTTATGCAAATATTGACTCTCAGGTAATGTGCAGACCTACTTTATTACAAATTCAAGAGACAAAGACATAAGATGGTAGTATTCTTTTTTTCTCTCTGTCCTGAGAAAACAACTGTCTTTGATTAACCTTCCAACACAGAAAGTTTTCAGTTATTTTCTATTCTCATTGAACAGAATAGGCTGCCATTTTTCCTATATTGAAATCACAGGAAAGTACGAAAGACTCTTGTCTGGATGGATTAAAGACACCTGATTTGTCCTTCATTACAGGCCTTAATTCCAGGAGCTGGCTATTGTTTGACGTTTCTGGTTATTTTAATCAACCTCCCTTTGAAAGGCTCAACTAACTGTTCATTAAACTTCATCAGATGACTCACTGTTTTGTTCCTGTGAGTCATTCAATCAGTTAAAATCAGGAACACAATAGTTGCCATTTCACATTAGACTATACGCTCACGTAATCAAGTCTAGTTTTGGTGGCAATTAGTACCTGATGCTTATGGAGTTTAAATGCTGTCTCACAACTCATGCATGGCTTGACTCCCAGATCACTACTTTTTCTTAATCAGTAACAGATTTTTGATCACATCTTCAATGTACCTACACAACTCTACCATGCATTTGGGACTGTATAAACTTTTCAGATTACAGTAAACCCAAGTTTAAGAACAGCACATAATGAAACGTTGACAGATAATTGTACTGAGTGCAGAGTTGCCTTATAACAAAGGAAATATTTAAACCAGAGTCTTGGTATGTGCCAGCTAATTTCACATTGTCTTTTTAAATAGCTAAAGAACATCAAGAGACCCTAAACAAGCTAACTGCTTCATGGGGAAAATCTTGCTGAATATTGGTAGGAAAATTTTATATACAGTAATGCAGTATCTACTGATGGTCAATGGTTCTGTGGTGCTCACATGCAATGTGCAATGTGTAACAATGAAGGTGAAAACCAATTTTTGCTTTATATCACCTGTGTTAATACTATGGGCCACTTGAATTCAATCTGTGAAGCTCTCCTGGAAACTTGAAATGCTTAACTGGTGATCTGGCCATTTTAATGAAAAGCCATGTCTGGCATTCTTTTGGAAAAAAAAAAGGCAGGACAGATGACACACCTAGAGACCCACTCTCCCCATTGTGTGAGTCTAAAAATGACCAATTACCAGAGGTGTGATATTCAGCCAGACCTTTAATTTATAGGCTCTGCAGCTCTCCAGGTGTGCTACACTGCCAATCCAGTAGCTACTGAAGAGGGAGGGAGGCATTTCAAACGGTGAAAGCTCCTGCAGCAAATGAGGATTGCCATCTTCTTTCTCTTCTATTACTAAATGAATGCCTCTGTCACACCAATAAGCCCATTACCAGTTCCTCAATTGCAAGGTCACTTGTCTTCTTTAAATGATGGTTAAGAGAGGACTCTTCTGACTTGTACAGTAATTAACATTTGCATTGCACAAGATGTTATTCTGAATCAGTCTGTATGTACAGGGAACATACAAGAGCACTGCAGGCCTTGATTTCCTGCCTGTAAAATGGAAACCTTTCCTTTCAAAGTTTTTCTTTTTTTAGGGCAAGAGGCTGTGAGACTGTGGGTGGTATGATACCAAAGCCATGATTGCACTTAACTAACCAGAGATTTCCTCTTCAATATTTATTTAGTGACCTTGTATGCTAACAACAGCTTCTTTTGTTTAAAAAATGCCAAAGTCTCAAATGCAAACATCCATGCAGCGTATGCAAAGTCACACACGATGTGTTTTCCATGTGCTAAGATTCAGACACCAGAAAACAATCACTCACCATCTTGATGGTTACCTGAGTCAGCAGGAGACTTGCTCCGGCGCATAGGGGCTGGACTCTTTGCTGAGCTCTTCTGAGGAGTGGGAGATGACTTACTGCCCGTGGCGGCCGCAGGGCTCCCTTTCATCACTCGGCACTCTGAGGAGACAGACAGCAACTGTGGTTATGTCCCTACCTACTCTCGCAGCCTATGGACACTAGCTGTGAAACACCCATGGGTGGCTTTGCACTTTCTGTCTCCAAAGAGCTGTAGAAAACATCAACACCAAGGGAAAAAACTGCTACTTCTACATTTTCTTCAGGGTAGAAATGAGACATTGTAGGCAGAGGGCAAAAAGAACAGCTTTGCTCCTGTAGAGGAGGCACTGAGACTGTACATCAAGACCAGACTGCTCTCCCTGGCAGGGCCCATCGTTGCACCTGTGCCCTACCAAGGGTTTTCTCTCCTCCTTGCCTTGATGCCCATCAACTAGTGAGCACAATGGAAATGGCCAGCATCTAGTGAGGGAAGAAACAGGCCAAAAACCAGTTAATCTGCTGTAACTCCCATGAAGACCTAGCAGTAGGAATGATGAGTGCTATTTATGCACATGCAGAAAGCCAGCAAACAGCTCGTAGCATTACTTAAAGGCCTAGAAGTGGTGCATGGGACCCCTGCCCCAGGAGGCGTGAAACCCTTTCATGCCCTCTTTCTGTGTTTTCAACAAGCTGCAACTTTACAGATGTGGAAAGCAAAGACGCAAAATGGTTTTACAAACACATCCTCTGTCCTGGTTAGTCATCCCCTTCAGAAAGGTCTATCTAAACAAACCTAGTAGATTTATGTGCTTAAAGACACGACCAGATGAGAGCCCCAACTGTGTTTTCTTAAAAAATAAACAGACCAGGAGGAGGGGGAAAATGTAAACATAATCTATAGAGTCCTGCAGAAGGGAACTGAAATGCTAACAAATCTATATGTGTTCCAGGATTTCAGGCAAGTCACATCTTCAAAACCAGGGCTTATTTACACTGAGAGCTAATAGAAAAAGCACTCTGCCATCCCCAAAGTTAACTTATCTCAGTCAAGAAGTTGGCAATAAAAAAGGAATACCTCTGTCAAATTCTAACTGGTCTCACTTCCTATAACAGATTGTCCTCCCCAAATACAGGAAAAACAGGTCTTTTTTACAGAAGTGAATTAGGTGTTCCACATACAGGCAGGTTTTTACAGGAAAGCTCAGCTCAGCATGCATGGGCTGCACTGAGAATCCCCTTGGCTGGATTTCCTAAAGGGAATTAGCTAAGGCAGTCCATAGTAGATGGCTTCATAATTGGTCAACTGAAAACAAGTTGTCTGACCTACATGTATGTGTTATTTTATTCATATATCCAAGTATCTATGAAAATGTAATTGCCCTAAATTTTTCCCCAGGCTTTCCTCATTCTCAGACAGTCAAGAGTCAGTCTCTTCTTCTTCCAGACGGGATGATTCCCTGTGCTCCAGGGATATTGCATGGCAATAATTAAACCTACATTAAGTTTATTCTCTCTCCTACTAAATAGATTTTGGAAACTGTAAGTTAAGGATAGAAACTGTTTTGTTTTGTTTTTTCCTAAGGTACCTAGCTTCTTACAGATGATGTTCTGGGCTCCAGAACAGAAACAGACCCAATACTGTATCTCCTTGGTTCTAAATAATAATGTTTGATGAGGCTGTGTGAGATAACCATTTGGAAGAGTGTGCAAATGACTGCTCCTGGTGTTAATAGCCAAATCAAAGCATGGGGAAAAATCATCTTCAGGCACTACAAAAGTAACATTTTTCAAGGCTCTTACATGTAGCTGTTTAACAAAAACAGCGCAACACTTGGATCTTGGAGAGTCATTAATTCACCCAGACCTGGGCACCAAATGCTGTGTGGGATGCCCTACAGTACAGCCTTCCTGAGGTACAGTGAGTCTCCTGGTGCCCCTGTGTGGTATCTGTCAATCAGATACGGGTTCTCAGAAACCACGGGAGTTTAAAAGAGCACAAGACATCAGTGTTTAGTCACCTGAATTACTCCCTAAAAATATAAACCTAAAAAGTGAAAGCATTTTGTGCTGCCTCTTTTCAGGAGCTTATTCAAAGGTATTTTCTCCTCAGAGGAGAAATTCCTTGCAAAGAAACTCTGCTTTGCATTTTCCAGCACAGAAATGCTGACTCTGAAGAATTTCTCCGGCTCACCAAAGGCAATTACTGAGCATTTGTACGTCTTACAAGAAGGTAATAAATGTGGACACCCGATTGTGCTGACGTCAGTATAAATGGGGCTCTTAACATCGTGGGGGTGTGACATTTCAGTGTGCTAATCTGAAACCAGCGGGTATGAATGAGACAGAGCAGCAACATCTGGAAGGTGCTTAGCAACAGGGATTATAGGGCAGAAGCTGTGGTGAGCAGTCAGGAAGAAAAAGATGACATAATCCTCTCTTATGGTGTCTTTTTGTTTCCTGATGTCCTGCCAGAGTGAACATAAGAGGCAGCAATTCAAATGCATGTCAACCAAACAGGCAAGAGAAAGTACCCATGACAGAAGAGATTTTAATAAGTGACATTCATCTGCAAGATCTCAAGTTCTGACTCGTAACAAGGAAGGATGATGTATGGATAAAGGTAAAATGCTGCTGGCTAACAGCTCCTCATCTGTAGGGTGCAGGGCACACCTACTCCCCTGAAAATACAACAGAGAGCTGCAGTGGCTCAGTACCTGCCCAACAGCAAGCTCGACTTATTTTTGTTAGAGAAATCCAAGCTAGAAAAAGTAGTAGAAATCAGGGGTGTAGGCAGAGAGCTGGGCTTCCCATGAAGTTCTGCTAGGATTACATGCAATCTGTTTTACAGTGTGGAACTCCCTGGGGAGCTGACTCAACTGCAGACCGTTAAAATAAAAGATGAAGCTCACATTACAGATTGCTTCACCAGCCTGATGCAGGCTTTATTCTCTGTCTGCAAAGTTTCAGCTGAACCTTGGAAAGTTTGACCACCAAATGGGTTCATCTAGAGTACACAAGTCAGAAGTACCAGCATGAAATAAATTCAGGCTTGCTAAGGAGTCATAAAAAGGCAGTGTTTGAAGATTAGAGGCTGCTTTATCTCCCAGTATACAGCAGAAGTTCTCTTCAGTCTTCAACACTGAGCCAGTTTGTGGCATACAAGATAGCATGTAGTTCCCATTCCTTATACAGCATACCTAGAAGCTTTTGGAATGAATGTTTGGAGGCCACATTTTCTTCTAGTTTAAATGATCAAATCTGCATTCATTTATAATTACTACAGATTTGTGGTCACTGTCACAACAGGGACAAATTATAGTGCTGCCTCAGTCCCACCTAAGAAGGGAATCATTGCCCTGCTTTTTGAATCGTTAGAAGAAAGCAATACAGGCAGTGATTTTTCTTTTTAACTGTGCTTGTTCCCACTTTTAATATTCACATGCATAAATAAGGACAAGACTGACAAACTGTGTATATGTGTTTCAAGTAGAAAAGGAGAGATTAGTATTCTCAAGAAAAACATTTCCATCTGATTGGAATTGGATAAAGTTTAAAGGATATACACTACCAGATTTTGTAATAAATGGCAAAATGGTGGTACAGTGTAGGAGTCCATCTACTCTGACATGGGCTAGCTCAGTCAGTGTTTGCCCAGTTATAATACCCACTGACTGCACTTGGTGACACAGAAGGGTGCTGAATTCCACATACTAGGTCTTAAAGGCAAGAACAAAAGCATGCAGCACTATTGTCTGTTACAAGCAAATGAATTCAAGTCAAATAAAAACAGGCTAGAGAAAAGTGTGTGTTTAATGTTACCGCTTTCATCCAGAGAAAAGTCATCCTGTGCATAGCGGAATTTTTCTGGACCACAGGCGATAAACACATCATCATCCCCAAAGAAATCGTGGAGACAGGTCACCTACAGAGAGAGCAAAGTCATTCATTTTATTTTTAATTGGCAGCATTCTGACATGGCTCAGTTTTAATTTAAACAGGAGGGCACTGCCTCTCTGCTGTTCCCCAGTCCCATACTGATGTGGTCCTGCTTCCTGCAAGTCAAGCAGAACAGTGTAATTAAAAAAAGAAAGAAAAAAAAAACGCAACTACCCCGCAAAATCCAATGAAGTATGGCATTTCCAATCGTTTCAGGAGCTGACAGGCTATGTCAGCCATCCTAATGAATGACACAGGCATTCCTGAGCTACTTCTGAAATAATAAGCAAGGGTGTCCCCACGCTAGGCTGGTAAGCATGGCTGTTACACCCCTGCCCATGCAGATGGGCATCTTAGTATCAACAAAGCCTAGGAACTCAAGGACTGCTAAGAAGGGTGGCTGGGCATAGCAGGTTCCTACAGGAGGTGTCTCCAACACTGTTAGCGCTTCAAGCAGGCAATCCCTTTCGACCTGCAGGTCCAAAAGCTGGACAGGAGACCTATATCCTACCTGCCTTCCCCTCCTTTCCATGCCTCTCTAGCACTCGTGCAGTGGGTTGGCCTGAAAAGCTGGGAGCGTGGCTGTGCACTGTTTGTATCGGCCAGGACAGTACTGCTGGTGGCCACTCAACATTCATTTTTCTAGGTGCAGCACTGTGAATAATGAGCCATTCTGATACTTACACAGTTACAGTCACGGCAGTTTGCACAATTACCAGTGAAATAATGAATGCAATTACACAACAGCAGCAAGATAACTACACTAAGGGTAATTCCAATGGAACCAATGGTAATTAGATATTAACTCATGTCAATGCTATTGTGTAATCTCCAGAACCTAAAGTGAATTCAAGTCATCTCAGTACAAGGACATGTGGACATGTGCACATCATTGCTCTTTGGAGAGAACCTTAAACACCCAGATTTGTCACTAGTACATTGCAGAAAATTAATCAGGCTCCTGGCAAGCTGACAGGTGTGCTTCCGAGGCTAGGAAAGATGACGCTTTTCCGTCTTCACAGAATGCTTTGAAAACTCATGAACTGCAAAGTAGCACTTATTTTTAAGAAGGGAAAACACCATGGAAAGTCCAACTTCAAAGCCTTTGTGTTGAAGACACAAGTGTTCAGCACAGAAATTGCTTCCACAGGCTCAAGGGACACCAAAGTGCCTCTACACAGTGGAGTTCCCAGAGCTTCAGCCCTGGCATCCCAGCCACCCACAGATTAAGTGCCATATCAGGAGGAGAAAAAACTGCCCATCTGCAAGCACACCAGCTGGGGCATCTCCAGCATCAGGCAGCTTGGTGCAGCTCACCTGGGTGAGCCCAGCAGCATAGGCATGCACCTGCTAGACTTGGGCAAACAAAACAAAACAAAACACCTTCAGCTTTTTCACAAGACCACTGCAGGTGACCTCAGGATTGGCACCAACATTTATAGTGGAGGTATCAGGCTGATAGCTGAGGCCCGGTGTTTTGGCATGTCTGGTCACTGGGGTCTGCACAGAGGCATTGCAAGGGACTGGAGAGAGCACTGGGGACAGCAGTGGAGAAACTTACTGGAGACAGAGCTGAATTTCCGTATCTACTGATCTGTTGGAGCTGGATTGTGAAAAGCTAATTTCAAGCCCTAATAAATAAAATACAAAGAAGGCTTTTGGCTATCCTAATATGACTCAGTATTTCACAATGGTTAAATAATGCATAATTAAAGCACTGCCTAAGAGTGCCAGCTCTGTTTACAATGCCAACCATTGGCGAAAAACCTCCTTTTCACATCTGCATGACTTTCAAAATGGAGCAAGATGCAATCTGCCATGCATTGATCAAAGATAGAATTTTCTTTACAAACCTCAGTGAACTCTAATTTCTATTTGCGTAAAATTAGGTTGAAAATAGTTAACACATCACCTACTGAGAGTTCTCCCACAGAAATGACGACATTTCAAATGAGCACTTGGTATTACAGTCCTCCCTGAGGCTGCATGCCACTGATTCATTTGCAAATAATTGGGTTTGGCTCAATACCCAAGTTCCCATCTGAATTCTAAGTACTATACGTATGCCACAGAAAAGACTCGTGGTTTGCTTAACTCGCCCTTCAGTACGGAAACTGCTGTGCAGTTAAACTTGGTGCAAAGCTAGATCACATCATAAGGGTTCAAAAAACTCACAGCCTTTTAGATGAAATCAGGAAGAACTCAGAGGCACTTTCACCCTCTCCAGGTCACAAGACAAAGGGCATATTTTGTCCTTGAACTCCCTGATACCACCACCGGCAAACAGAAAATCCAGGCAACCAAGGAAGCCTTCAGATCCAGTGCCCAAATGTGATGGATGCACAAGGACAAATATGATTACATGTCAAGCAGAGATGCTTGCAATTCACTTTGTTGCATTCTTGTCCCTTCAGGTAGGAGGTTATTATGTGTATTTCATAATTATGAACAGCTGGCTGGCTCAGCACTCAAAGCTGATAAATAAATAACCCATTTGTTGTGTTCCTAATATTAAGGAAACAGTAACTTCTATATCTGCTTTATTTGTTCCCTTTTGTTTCCTGGTATAATTTTTGCCGTAACACAGTAGGAAAGACAGACAAAAACCAACCCCCTTCTCATCAAACAATGGAAAACATAGCAAAATTCAGAAAAAAAGTCACTTCATGCAGTTCTAGGTTAGCCACATTGCTTCTGTTCACTGGATGTAGTATTTCCTACTTACCTTTAGTTTATTAACCTTAAATCCTTGATCATTACCGTATGTCCCTGAAACATACCCCATATGCATCACTGTATACAAAGTCGATGGAATAAACTTGGTGAAAACAAGCGACCTGGCAGGATCCTCCTGCACCGGAGCCAGCCTGCCTAAATGTGCATAGAAGAGAAACACCAGGAGAAAGCCTCAGGTATACAAATCCCTGAAGGACATGGAGCTGGGAGAAGGGACTGCGAGCTGCTCTGCTGGCACAGCTGGCTGGGAACCTCATTGGCCAGTACGGAGCGCTCCAGGGTTGTCCTTGGCCGGCAGTGCTGAACCTCTGCCCTGCATTAACTGGCTCAGGGGTTTTAGTGACTCCACAATAACCTTATAAATCTTCTGAACTGCACTCTTCAAAAGCCTTGTTTCTCATGTTTTGTCAGGGAAAAAAAAAGGAAGAAGAATACTACATGTCTCTCCCCAGGCAATCCAGACTGTTTTAAAAGTACACGTTCTGCTTTAGCTTACCCTAATCAACTGTTCTAATTATATCCAATAATTAGTCTGGAAGACCATGAAAACTCTGGAAAAATTTACCCTACGGACAACCTGAAAATCATTGTTTTTAAATGTTGCATTTTGCTGTTAGCTACGAATTCTCTAAAACACAGGACAGAAAAATGACAGCAGCCTGCTAGCACAAAGACCCATGCTGCTACCTGAAAATGGTGATTGTGTTCACGATTCTTATCATGCACAATTTGCAATGACACTGGAAACCATGAAATTAGAAAGATCTTGTCTTTTTACATCTTTTAAGTCTGCAAACTTCATCATTATTTTTATTTATAATTGAAAATTAAACCTGTGTATATAATTACAGTACAGAGAATAAATAACATTGGTTTCCATGCCTTTGTTGAAAGGAGGATAATATTTAATTTGAAATTCAAGACTAGAACAATAATATTGACAAAAAAAGCATCATATTGCATGAAGTGCTTTCTCTCCATTTCCTGTAGCTTAAGCAATGACAACAGAGGAAGTTGAATCTTCTCACTCTAGTACATGAGACACAAATTTATTTCTTACAAAGTAATTCTAATAGATTTGCTGGTGACATTTTCCCTTGTGTCAAGTTTTGATGTTTTTTACACTTTACAGTATATATTAGGGAAGAAATAGAAGTTGGTAGAGATTAATAGATTTTAGGGAGCACAAGACTGTTTGCAATTCCTTAGCTTTTCTTTAAGTGTGGTTTCTTTCCTCGTTAAATGAAATCCTTCCCTGTGCATATTAGAAAAACCTTCCCTGGGAGGACAATGTAGTTAGGATTTCCAGGAGGAGATTTCTGCAGTGACACTCCATTAGCATCTGCTGCAGCAATTTTAATTGCAGAAAGGAAAGATAAGGCCTTCTGAGAGATGCTGAGCCTTCTTGTTCATTTTAACACTGTAGCTGCAGAACATTTCTCAGGACTTTGACAAAGTGGAGCTTGCCTCAAAGGTCTCTCTGGATGTGAGCTCACAGTTTGCTGAAATGTCTTTGATGCTGTAGATATTCTGAGTTCACCTGGAAAAGGAGTGGTACATACGCAGGATAGACATGCGCGGCGCTGAATACCCAGCTATTTCTACCATCCTCCAGGAGGCAGCAAAAGTATTTCAAAATGGTAATTCAGTAACAAATGAAATAACTAAAAGAATTAGGAATCAAAAGCCCAAAGACTTCAGTCTTAGTCTGTGTCACCTACGAGTGAGAAACCTCCTGAGCTTTAAAAGGGTGTTATGCTTAACAAGCACCTTTTGTTCCCTTTCATAACCTGCAGCATGACAGTTTGCTGTGTTTGCATGGCTAATGGGTTGCCTCACTGTCACTCTACCCCTACCAGTCTGAAGACTGTTGCAGCAGTAACAAAGGCTCCAGCCGCATTGTGGTTGCTGTCACTGCTGGATCGAGCTCTGCCACTTCAGCAGGAGGCCTCTGGTAGCCTGGATCGGCCATCACCATTTGCCAAGAACACACAGTGTGTCTCTAAAGAGTAATACATCACCTGGAGGGTTAACTGCACTATCTTTTTCACCTTTCTGAGAAATGCCTTTATCGGAGGTTCCTATTTTTAGCTGACAGAGCCAGGTCAGGATTAAGATAGATGGTCAGACGCTGTAGCTGGCGATTATTCAGAACATGATTTATGTACATAATCCTGTTCTCAGATTTTCCATCTCTTCCTTATGTCGTGGAATGAGCAAAGGCTTCTGCTTAAATGGCCAGCAGAGATCTGGCAAAGGAGATTTGGAATAACATCATCACAGGTTTGACTTGGGGCTGAACGCCTTCCATCTCAGGACTTTTATCTTTAACCAACTGCTTGATTCTGCATAAGTCTTTGGGTAAGTGAGGGCCAGGGCAAGACTTCTTCCTCTGTTTCTTTCTCTCCTGGCCATGAAAACTTTGTTAACTCTTGCCTCTGTAATAAACCTCATGTTTAAGAATTTCGATGGCAGAACACAAAGTGATAGACATACACAGGCAGGTTCAAACTGTTCCTTAATTTTCTGCAGGTCTAATAGTTATGCTCAAAGAAAAGAGATGTCTACTTGCTTTCTTACAACCATCATACTACTTCAGCTTAGAAACCTGCAGAGTTCAGAGTGGGGGAAAATTATCTTCAGAAATAGTTTATTTTAAGGCCTGAAAGATGGTAGAAGACAATTTGCATGAAGTGAAGACATACATTTTCTACGGCATACATTTTCTAAGGGGCTTTTATAAATGCTGTAAAATTGAACACACCTGACCATCTGTTAGCTGAAGACAATGCATTTTAGATGCTTGCTGATGTCGTTTTTCTTTCAACACTCAAGTGTTAGATGGAGCTGAAGAAGTAGGACTGGCAGCTAAACAGGCGCTGGGAGCTACCCAAGCTGAGAACATAACTAAACTCTGCTTATCTCAAACTGGAAATCCAATGGACTTATTTATACTCCAGCATCTGTAATCAAAGTCAAACTGGCAGTGGTGTGTTTATTTCATGTCTGAATAACTTAAATTCCAAAGCAGAGACAACCATGCTTTACAGTTCATAGCTGTGTGCTTGCAACCAAAAAAGCATGGTACAGCAACCAAACGTACACAGGCTTGTCCACAAGAAGATTCAGCAAGGTCATGTGTCAGAGTGAATATCAGGAACGAATGGACATGCTGAGTGGATTTTAAATGAATTGCTTTCTCTTCTCTGACAAGCTTTTCACCACATGTCCAGAAAGAAAAAGATTTCAGATGACTTAATGGGTTAAGCAGACATAATGGAAAATAAAGATGTTAATAGTGGAATGCACAGCCCTTAATACAGTTTTCTGTAACAGTCTGAAGACTGCAAGCCCAAAGCAGACACTGAATTGATTTACATTTTATTAGATTCTGGTTTCCTGCATTTAAAAAGAAGGGATGTTTGTATTCAGTTACTTCTTTAAAGCATGCACACGCCCACTCAATAGATTCCACATTTGCATTCACAGAAAGAGAATTACTTATCTGCTTTTAGGAAAAAATACTGCCTAAAATGGATAAGCAATACAAAGATAAGCAGAAAAGCATGGATGTTGGCATCCACAAATGGATCAGGAGCAGTCTGGCATGCCCAGCCCACACCAGGGATGTAAGTGCAATTACAGTGCCTTTGGGGACCCACGGAGCTACCCAGCAGGGAGGGAATGGGACTTGGCCATCTGCTCTTCCACCTCTGCTCTGTGCTAGACATCCACGTGGAAACCTGTCACAAGCAGGGTCATGCTGGCCAATGCAGTGCATATCATGAGGGGAAGGAAAAATCATCTCCACCATCTAACATTCAGCATGCATACTTAACTCACTATAAAAACCTGAGTGAGATTTCCATTCTTTAAGATGTTAGTCAGAGACCTCAGCTTTCTCTTGTATTCATGGAGAACCATGGCTCACATTCAAACCTACATTTGTTTCAACCAAACTATCAAGTCCACTCTGTAGAAATATTGCCTTTCTTTTTCACCTTTAGGAGAGAAAATTCTGGGCAAATCAGCAAGATCAAATGTTTGATGCATGAGGGAATTTTTACACTGCTTTTCATAATTTCTCCAGCATCTTTTTCTTGATGAAAAAATGCAGATCCTTTTAATTAGGCTGCATAGTACAGTATGTTGATTATGAGTACTTTATGTCCACTTGGACTGTTTTGTTATATTGCTAGTAACCCAGAGTAGGGACACCATCTTCGAACCAATGTGCATTATTTGAACTGATTTTGTGATGCTTATTCAAGTGGAATAAGAAATATTCATGCATGTATATACAAAGCAGCTAGTAATACTTTAAGCAGGAAGAATTGCTGCTCTCAAAAGGGCTGCAGCACAAAATACCTATTTATTTAAGTATTGAAAATGCAGCAGTTTGAAATAGAATAGAATAAAAAGTAGGGAAGGGAAGGACAATAGCCAGACAAACTGCCCAGTAGGAAAGTTAAAGCTGAATTTAATGTATCTGGTGAATTAGTGGTGCTTCCAAACCATGTGAAATCCAATTAGCCCCTGGAAGAAAGGTTAGTTTGTTATCCTCATTCCCTATACATATGCAGGGGACTATGAAACAGAAATTCAGGCTGTTGATTCTTTTCACCTAGAAGAAAGGCTTGTTCTTGCATTCAGAATGCTGTTACAAGGAGGACAAACGTGCTGTGCGGTGCAGGGGCATAAGCAGCCCATCTATCAACACCAATGCATAAAAAAATCACCCTTTCTCCAGTCAGAAAACTATAAAATCAGAAAACCTAAGTGGCAGATTAAGACTGTGAAAGATTTCTAGCACAAGTTGCCCCCACACAGAGAGCACTTAGGAATCCAGAGAATTCTCAGTCCATTCTTCCTGATCATCCCCCCCTCATCACTCCTGGGAGGAAACCGTAATTGTGGACTGCAAAAAAGCATCAGAGATTTTGGAAGTACCATGATTATATGGCCAAAGTCAAGCAACACTGCTCAAAGTGGCAGCCTTGAAAGAAAGGGCACGGAGAGTCTGTCAGCCTAATCAAGGTCAGGCTGAAAAACCAATGGACTGAAATTTCCAGTTAATGAGATTTCCAGCAACAAGCTCCTAAAAACCTATAGCTGTTGCTGATCCTATTGTGCATATCTTCATACAAGAGAAAGGCTGTTGTTCAGCTTTATGCAAGATTTTCTTTAACTGCAACAATGGCACTGATTGAGATAGAGAGGTACTGGTAAATAGATCCTCACCCTGGTTAAACAACAAAAGACATACAAGACCCAACAGCATAAACCCATGCGCCAGGACTGAATGGGCTGGATGCATGCCCACAAGCAACCCCACCATCTTCAGAGAGCACAGAAATAATACCACCATTAGCCAACCAACAGGCCCAGCGGAGTGAAAAGCATCACCAAGCATTCACCACTTGTAAGCAAGCTTTGAGGGGCTGGAGGAGACCAACAGCCAAGCCCTTACTTAGTTTTGTAGCTGATCTCTGCTTTCCTGGAATTCCATTTCTCCATACAATCCCTTATCTCCATGCTTACCTGGTGAATGAGATCAGAACAAGCAGCTCCATAGCCACTCCTCTGCCTGCTGACTTCAGGTGTGGAGGTGCTGGGGCAGGAGGAGGCAAAATTATTCTCACTGTTAGAGCTGCTCTCATCCCCGCGTGCACGTGCTAAAAAGACTGGGATGGCATCTCTGCTTTCCTTACTGCTAGAAGGGTGCCCTAGCAAGAGTGTCTTTTTTGCCCCTCAATATCCTATAAACATTCCTTGTTCCTGCTACTCCCTTCTCTCACCAGCCAGC
This sequence comes from Penelope pileata, assembly GCA_013396635.1. NCBI lineage: Eukaryota > Metazoa > Chordata > Aves > Galliformes > Cracidae > Penelope > Penelope pileata. The sequence goes on from WBMW01003583.1 coordinate 218,573, forward strand.
ACTATGTAAAAACACTCCCACCAGTTAATTATTTCATGGTTAGATGCATCAAGAACTTAACTCTCAGCTCAAACATTTCAAAGTACAGTACATTGCTCAGCTACAAAAAAAAGATTCCTTCGTGGGTTTTTACTCACCTGGATACAGTTATGGACTTCAGCCCAGCACTGCAGTGATAGTGATGGCAGATGAACCTTCGCAGGGGGACAGAACCGATTTATTCACGCATTTTCATTTTTTGGAGATACATCCAATGCTCTTGCAACCCCATTCTGCCTAACTATTGCCTAGTATGTAGCCATGGAAGCTACACACGGTGCCTTCAGGCAGAATAAAGTTCTGGCAAAATGAAGAGGATTACACAGGTGCACAAAATAGCCAGATTTGTTCCTCCTGCCCCTCTGTGATGTGGCGTAAGGTGACACAAGAGAGGAAATTCTGTCTTTGACAATCACTCAGAGTGACAAAGGAAACCAGATTTAATACGGACAGATTTGGTCTCCACGCAACAAGTGGATGTGCTTTTCCCACGGAGGCAGCCTCTTTGAGAACTGCAGCTATTCAACACTGTCGTGTGTCCCGCTGGCATCAGTAACCTCCTTCCAAAATAAGCACTGGGAAAAAATCAGCGTCAGACTTGCCATTATTATTAGTGCATCAGGAGAGCTTGAGGACACTTCAGTTCAAGTCAGGCATCACCACTGACTTTGAATACTCTGAACTGGCTGTGCCTTCCCAGCACAGCAGCAGCAGCACACTAACACACTTCTCTACAGATAACCTTGTCTTCCCTAGTGCTTATAGTAGAAGGCACATGTTGATCAGGATTATGGCAACGTAATTTATTCCTGGGGAAGATGAACTTGGTTGCAATTAACAATCTTTTCTGATCAGACAAGACTCTTCTGTCAATTCAGCTTCTGCACACACGTGTATCTCAGCCTCCCCTCTGGGTTGCTTGCAACTTGTTTTATTCAGGGTCTAGGTCTCCAACTACATACACTTACAATAACATCTGCTGTTTTCATCACACCTAAAAATACTTTGTCTATTAATTAATTCTTAGATGTGCCACTGAGCTCATGTTTCGTGTAGGTCCCTCTCTGTTTAATTGAACTTCTGCAAAATCCAAAATACATGTTTCCCAAAGGAGATGTAAAAAAGGTAACATTTTCACTGCAGATAACATTAATGAGACAAAGACACAAGTATGAAGTATTGGACCTTCAGGCTGTCCTTCCTAATACATAACTCCAAACCTGACAACGAACAAACTGCCCTGTCCTTCAGCAGTAACTTTATTTGCAGCCTATGGATCCAAATCAGTCCAATTCTTGAACAGGATCAGAAGATGCAGTTGGTTCAGTATCTATTTGAGAGTGGCTTTGCATTTCACCCCACTTATAAGCATTGAAGCGTTTGCTCAACAGTTAAAATATTCTGAAAAGGTTCCTTAAGGCATTTTGACTAGTTAAACTTCAGTGTTTGCAAGGATCTTTCTTACACTGTTAATTTTGGAGATTAATGGGAATTAAAAATGCTGTCCTTTAAAAATTAAATTGTAACAGATGCTACATTCAGGCTAAAGGAAAGTAACAATTGCCATCAAGCTGTTCTTTCAGGGAGTTAAAATTTCTTCCTTAATTATAATTCTAAACACGTTCTTTGTGTTTTGGGAGATTTCCTGAATTTAAAGCAAATGCATATGCCCTCCCTGTTAGAACAATTTTATTTTCACCCTAATTTCTGCTAATCTTTGGATAAAGCTATTATTTTTTTCTAATTAAACAGATCTTTTCAATTCAGCTGACAGCTAAGAGAGTCGTGGAAAATTCAGCATTATGTCCTGAACTAAACCACATTAGGGTGGAAATTAAAAATGTTAAGCAGGCAGTGAGATAAAAATACTTTGCACAGAACATACAGCGAGGCTGCTGAAATGACTGTCCCAAAGCCAAATGAAAATGCTTCTTTGTTTTTGTTTTTTGTTTTTTGTTTTTTTTTTTTTTAAATTTGAAATACTTCCCATCCCCTCCACGTCTATAGACCTATGACAAGTTCCAGCTTAGCATGCAGTAATGTTAATGGAATAATTGATGCAGGAATACTGAAATAGATGATGTGTAAAATGGCAGGCTGCATAATTGTCTGGAGTGAGTTCAAGCATTTCTGCAGTGAAAAAATAGTCCTGTTTTACAATCCTATCACGTCTCCTGGCTGCTGTGTAGCAGGCAAATTTCATTTGGAGATGATCCCAAGATGCCGTTGATTTACCAAGAGGATTCCGAAAGCTGAAGGTTAAAGCCTTCTTGCCCCAACTGAACAGCACCTGGGAAAGGGGTATTAAAAAATCTACACTAATTTTGGCAGCATTGTTCAAATTGCATCATTACAGTAAAGGTATTGCGCATCATGCTGAGTCTTTGCCATTTGGCAGTGGCAGAGCATTACCTGATAAAACACCTTCCTTTCTAATGTTTTACCCTTCTTTTCAAAATATAAAGTATTATCTGATGGAGGAAAGGGGAGCAGGAAGAAGAGGGGGTTAAAAATTATGATGCAAATAATTTCTGCTCTGAAACATGCAAGAGTCATTACATTTGGATGATATTTCTCATAAAATGAGTTGTAAGATACTGAAGCAATTAGAAACTAATTGCTGGAAGATTCCCCCAAGAGACACACAAGAAGAGGAACTGGAGACAAGCAGAGACTTAGCAGAACTGTATCTGTTTCCTTCCCAATCTGTAAGAAGTAGCAAGTTCCACTTCTACAGGCGCTGGGGTGACCACATGAGCTCACACATTAGCTGGCTGCAGATGGTTATGTGCGTTTACAATCCCTTTGTGCACTGGTTCTGAGACAACTGGGTGCTGCTTCTCATCTGAACTGGACTTTTCCCACTCTCCTCTCCTTCTCTGCATGAACTCACCAGCTCTTTGCATGTCATTCACTCTCCATCTCTTTCCCATTCCTCACCCCTCTAGACTATGTCATTGCCATGATAAACGGATCCTTTCTGCTGGGGTGAAGAATGGGCCTGCTGCCACTGCCATGAGCAGGGACTGAACAGGGCTATTTATTCTCAACAGCGCAGGTGTGAGACAATCCTGAGCCCAGAGAGCACCCTGCAGCAGCCTTCATCCTTCCAGGGACAGATGTTGTAGATATTTCCCCCTGGCAAGACCCTTCCTCATCTCCCCAGAAAATAACACATTTCTTGTTTCTTGCAGATTTTGAGCCAGCTGCTGATCTCATTTATGCACCCAACAACCTTGGGTCAAAGCACCAGTTCTTCACCCTCAGTGACCATCGAGATCAGCAACTTTGCAACTATAGTTACAACAAAAGGACATGAAATAACCTTTTGTTAGGGTTCATGATGCCTTTATATCAGTTAAAACACACAGGTGGGTTTTTCATTTGCTTGTTTTTGTATTTAATTACTGTGGGTGCCACGGAAGAAGCAAGGCTTGCTGTCTGATCACGGTGGAGATGCTGCTCACACATAACTCATATGTAGACACTGCAAAAATTCTCAAGATACAGCCATGAAATGAAATGTAAACAAAAGGCTGAATCTGTACTGCCATAAAAGCCTCTTGGTAAAAATCCACCAAAGTCAGAAGAATTATACAAGGCATCAATCTGACTTTATTCCTTGATTAAATATACTGACAGCGCTTCCAGAACTTTGTATATTTTTTTCTTTTTCTCCGCCTCAAATGCTTTATAGCTTCCCTTTGCTCCGTTCTCCTTTCATCTCAGATCGTTTCTGACAGGTAATCCAGCAATATCAGCCTCTCCTGAGGAGATCTTCTCTATAGTGAGTGGTGTGCTTTCAATTTGCCCTAGCACTCTAATAAACATCCAGCCCAGACAGCATGAGCTGGGCTTTTTAAAGAAACATTGCATGTCTGTGATTCCAGTTGGTTTCAAAATGAACTACAGACACACAGCATCTCTGAGGCACATAAGAGCAGGAATAACCAGAGAGGTAACTGTAACAAGACCACTTCTCTGAGCTCTCCTACAATATATTAACTATATGTTCAGTGGCGTCTCCAAAGAAATGTTCAGTCCAGAAGACGTAGGGACATCCCTATTTCCATAGGGAATGTGGTGCTAGTTCACTAAGATGTCACTGCACCAGCTGCCCTTTGCCTTATTTTTCCTCTGTACCAAGCAGCAGTAAAGCATCTGTGACCAAATAAGGCAACACATGAATATGCTTTAAAAAAAATCATATCCTGACAATTAACATGCTGGTGCAGTCAATTCTTGGAACATCAAATCTACCATGATATTTGCACACTAGAGTGATTTTACAAGCATTTTTCTTTTACTGAGCTGACTTGAGCTCAAACATGCTGAAGTAATTTTAAAAATGGTTTTTTGTTTGTAGTCCAGTCTAAATATTTTGTTTCTTTCCTCAGGAGAGCACATACTACACATGGTTGTATTGTTTTTGTTGCAAGGTGGGTTTCTTGGATGAAAAAACCAACTTTGTCTATTAGCCTTAGATAACGAATAGGGTATTTTTTCCTTCTACTACTTTTTACCTTTTTGTAACACCTAGGCAAGTACTAAATTTGCTTGTCCAAGTTGACCTATATGTAAAAAGTTTTACTCAGAATCATTTTCTCTAGTTATCTGAGCTGGGTCTGTACTCACTGACCCTCCCGTGTTGCATTAAGTCACCTTTTTTATTTGGTTAGGATTTGACCAATGAAATCACTGTTTGGCACATGCAACATGTTCTGCACGAAACACTTGTCAGGTGCAGGACCATGCTGCTTGGGACCAGGTTATCGGGAGAGCAGTGGGCAGCTCTCAAACGCAGAGCGTTCTGGTAGCAACACATAAACTGACCTCTCCTGGTTACTGTGAGCTTAGGGAGATGCTATTTAACATCCCAACTTCTTTTGTTGGAAGCAGACCCAGCCTGTATCAGTATACAGTTATTTGAGGACTACCAAGTGGTCATATAACAAAGCATTTTATCACAAGATGACATTGACTTACAAGAAGAAAGTAGATTTTTGTTCTGCATTTCAGAAATAAAATTTAGGCCAGAAGTTGGCAGAGGAAGATTCCAGTCTTTTACTGAACAGTTTTTTCTTCTTTCCAGGACGTAAATGGAAAAGAGGGAAGTTAAATCTCATGGACCAAGTCGACATTTCTGTAATGCTCTTTAAGATGCCTTGCTTATTCAATATCAAATTAAAAATAAGGCATCGATATTGCAAGCCTTCCTACCTTGCCCCATTGATACATGCTGATTCTGCCTTAGTCATGTCTGCAGAGATCCCAGTGGTGCTTATTCAGTCCTTCGCATCTCCTCTAATTGTGATGATGGATGTCTCATCCACTGTAGTGCCAAAATTTTTGGTCTTTGAGCTTACCTTTGATACTACTAGGCCCAATGAGCCAGACGGTCAAGTCTGAGTCCCAGATATCACGGTTGGGAGTTGCTGTAATAACTGTGCGCAGAATTTAAACAATGCCACGTGCTTTTAAATGAGTAAGACAACAAGATGCAAGGAGCAGTAGTATTACATCTTGTCATTCCTGGGGTACAGTACTAAGCCATCTGAAAAATAATGTCATTCAGTACAGAACCTCCTTGTATCAGATTCAATTTTGCATGTGCTGATGAGAACCTGGCCCTTTTCCAGCAGGTAGCATATGGACACACATGAAGAGGCATTGTATTCAGATTGTATATGTATTCATTTTATTGTCATTTTCCACTCACGGTTATAGTCACTAAGAAGATGAACGCTGCTTTCTCATTTGTGTATGCAGACTGACTTGCCATCTGAGGGTTAATGAATGATAGCAAATGGAAGCATGACAATAAAATTAGCAATGCCCTGAGCAACTCACTTTATCAAAATCACGAGTTTATAGGATTAGCAATGGATTCAGTGCAAATCTCTGCTATGCCAATTAGAAGTAACAGTGCAGATTATTTGGGAAGAGCATTCCAACAGTTAGAAGCTTCTACTTTTAAACAGTGTTATTGGACATCCGTTTCAAGCATTCATGTCCACTTAAGACTATTTTTACTCATCTCCCAAGTGCTATTTAATTTCTTTTATGCATTCACAGCATTCTTTCCTTAGGCAGTGAAGAGGACTAAATTATTCCTTTTTTAAGCTAAGTCTTGCAGTAGCTGCTCTCAATCTCTTTAGATTCAGGTCAGGTTGCTCTCAGTAGAATCCAGCATATATCACATTCTCCACTCCTCCGCAGCAGGTATGATTGTGATCACACAGAGGTCAGTGGAAAAATTCCCCATTGACTTCAACACGCATTGGATCAGACCCTAAATCCCCACAGCAATCAAGAGATCTGAAGGAAAGAATTACAGTAATTTATTGGTTGATGCCACTTGACCAGTGGAAGACATCGGTCTGTCTCCACCAGAGAATTACTGATGACAGGATATAGCTCCAGGCTTCTGTACTGTGAAATTTTCCTGTGGGCATCACAACAATAAAGCCCATGCACAAATTTCATAGGTAACCTGGTTAGAAAATGGCAACTGTACGAAACATAGACTTCTCCTATATATTCTCATGCTATAAGACAGGAACAAGGCCGAAACAGGTGCCATTCTGGACTAAAACACTTCAGACCCTTGGAAATTCAAGTCTGATCCATTTTGTGGAGCAAACCCTTGGCTCAGGTTCTCTACAACCAAATTGTCATGAATTACTGAACTTCCAAGCCAGTATTCTCTCATCTCTGCACAAGGACTTACTTGGAGCCATGGGGAATGTGTGAGCTGGCGCCTCTCTACAGCACATGCGGGGGAAGGATGGCAAGTTCCATCTAATTCCATCCATGCACATGTTACAGATACACAAATAGACACCTTCTGCTTTTGCTCTAAAACAGTTGATAATCTCTCCAGTCAGTTTATCCCTGACAAAAAGCTGGTTAATAACTAAGTAACTAGTTACTTACAACTGTGACAATTACACTGAAGCAATTTGTGTGTGGACATAATTATGTTCCTAATGAAGATTAACTTAAATTAAATGCTTTTAATTACAATTTACACAGCCTTTAGCTATTTTACAGACAGTATTCTGACATTTATGCCTCACCAGAAATGAAATTTGTACTTCACTATGTTGAAGCTGACCGTAATTATTTGCTGGATATTTCATGTCAGATGTTGCTGACACTGCAGAATGTCAACCAGCACGCAGAAGGATTAGGGATTGAACCTTTGTCAGTCACTCTCAAGAGCCATTCACTCAAACTTCTCAGATAGCAGCCTGTCTGACTTGCAAGTACTTCTACCTCTTCGCTCCAATTTTCTCCAAAAGCAGAGAATCTTGCTTTTTATTTCAGTAGGTACATAAGGAGGCCTGCAGACCTATAGAATCTGCCGAAGTGCCTTCTTCCCGATGTTAAATTAGGAGAAAGACAACTACAGAAGCCCAGAATACATACCAGACCCAAATTTAAAACATTAATTCCAAAGAATCCTTAGAGGCCGCATCTTCATTATTCAGAAAATCTTGGCATGTAAACTCCACCTACCAGCATTCAAAAGGAATGAGTGATCAAAGCCAGATTACAGATTCATTACTGATTAATCTGTCTGGAAACCCTTCCCTGATGCTTTGCAGGGATATGACTGATTAGTAATAGTTACAATACGATTATGGCCAGAACTGTAAACAGCTGCTGAGAAACACAACAACAGGAGCCTCAGAGTTTCGCTCCCAAAGGGACCTGTTTGGTAGAGACGCAATCAGAGCTCTGTCTTCTGAATCGCTATGGCCCATTGTGCCAGGGACCTTTGCAAACGTTAACACAGCAAGCTGAAGAGTTGGTAACAAGGGGTGTTAGCACTGGACTTTCATTGCACTCATAGAATTGTACAGTGTCTTGAAGGATCCAAAGCTATTGCCCCAGTACCACTCTGTGCAACTGTAATGCCTTTGGTGAAACTGAAGATGACATAAGGCAGGGTAGAGCTGGGCCCAGGGCTTTTAAGAGCGAGAGAACTTCTTGCATGTCTCATTTTTTTTCTGAACTGTTCTCTCAATTTTTGAAAATGGAAAAAGAGTTGCAGAAAATATTTCATCTCTCCTCCTTTCTTTCTGAAAAGACTGTCATAAGGAAAGACCATCACAGTGTGCAACATATTCCATTTCCAGGCCAGCCACCCTTATGGCTTAAGGCACGCACGAGCACTTGCTCAGGAGACCACAACAGCTCACTGCCTGCTCTCCTTTTGAAGGGGAAATCAAAGGGTGCTAAATTCCCCTTTGAAGCATGGTGTCAACATATAGAAGGAGTGCTTTGTGCAATGAGACAGCGTGGAAGCTCTCCAACATCTGCACGGGGCTAACATGCAATGGGGTTTCTCCGTTAGTCAAAGTTAGAGCCTGCCAGATTAGTTTCACTTAGGAGTCACGCTTATTCCACTTAGCATTCGTTCCAATACATATTTCATCATGTTGATACATATTTCATTGCACTTTTTGTACCAGATCCTCCAGCATTTCGCTTTTGCAATGGTGCCTAATAACCCATGGTTGCACACAGTCCTGAGTGCATGTCTGTGACTTGTGTGATTCCCTCCTGTCCCCAGGAGGGCCTGATCCTTCCAGACTCCTCCTACTGCTATGCTCTGCTTCCAGTTTAATTCTATCTTCTTGGGTTTCTCAGCTCACATGTTCTACATATAACATACGTTACTCCACATCATGTCTTCCCAGCTCCACCCCAGCCATTCCTACAGCCTTACATTGTTCAGCTAATCTAAGTATAACATTTAGGGCCAAACCTTGCAATCTACCCACATGGACTAGGTCTTGTAACTTTTACTTGCAGCCATAGTCCTCCTGGTTGCAATAAGTTTTATTTACAGACTGTTACTTGGTAAAATAGAAGGAAAAAATCATATTTGCACAAAAGACAAAGCAAAGCTTGCCATCGCTTTTCTGAGCTGCTGCTCTGAAGTAAGACAGGCCATGGAGTAGCCATCGTCAGCAGTGCACCACACAATGAAGCCAGGCAATGAAAGCCACAACTGTTCATGAAGTATGTTATTTCCAACACTTTTTTAACACATTGAAGAATCTCCTAACTTGTGAGACTGCAGGAGGAATATATGGAGAAGTTGGATGTTTCAGCTGTCTAGTTCCACAGCCCAAGCGAATCCCACAAAGAGCTCTCTGAGAACACACACAAACGCATGTCTGCAAGGCTACACATGTGATGTACATTCGTACACCTATGTACAAAATAAATTTCACATCCTGATAGAAAATATATTTTAATATATTACAGAGGAATTGACTACAAGATAGTTTCACTGTCAGATCTTCAAGGGCCAGAGCTTAAAGCAGCCATTTAGGTTGCTATCATTTAGGTTGCTATGCTATCAGGAATTGCTTAACTGTCTACAGATATCAGCAGTGGTTTTAAGGACTCGTGTTAGGATTTAAAGCATTTGGGAAAAAAAGCTCCATGAAAGTAACAAAATACTTAAGGACAGTATACTTGCAGAGTTCTGGTTTTTTTAATGAAATTCCATTTAATCTTATTTCGCTCAAATTTAACACATAATTTGTAGTCTGTTTTCCCTTAGAGAAATCTAATATACAAATTTCAGATGCATTTATTGTTAGCTGTACAAAATGCATCCTCTTCCCAACACACCTCAAAGTAGACTTACATAAACTAATAAAAAAAACTCACACACACATCTCCCTGCTTCTATGTAAGATGACTGCATCTTTGCAGTCACCCAACCATGCCCAGAGAAACACAAGAGACACAACAAAGGTATCGATATTTCTTCAATGTCAAGTGATTCAGGCATCAGTGGGCCACTGCGGAAGGCAGCTTGTAAATGTGAGGGCCCTTGGTGTAAGGTTATCACAAAGGTATCAAATCTAGGCAGCACTCAAGGCACCTAGCTGATCTCAGCCAGTGCCTCAGCCCTCAAGGTAAAAGGAGACCTCTTGGGAACTATCTGCAGTTTTGCAAATCCAAGCCAATACCTTATGTTTGCACTCCAAAGGTGGGGGAAAAAAAAAAAAAAAGGGGGGGGGAATGGGGCTAAAGCTCCACCAAAAAAAACCCCCGCACTTTTTTTTTTTTTTTTTTTAAATTCCTGGTGTTCCCTAAGCAGAACACAAGGCAACAAAGACCAAATTCATAGGTTACAGCAGGACGGATTAGCATACTGAGACCCAGTTCACCAGGAGCAGATGGCCACAGAAGTCCCTCAGGACTGTGAATCACAAACTCTGAACCTCCTGGGCAAAGTGAGGAACAAAGCCCATCCCGCAGTGGTAAGCGCACACTGAGAAAGGGCTGGAGACCCCTTCCACAACCCTCCTAGTAACCAGGACCTTGTCTGGATCAGCTCCAGACAGTTTGCTCAGATACTAAACTGACTGAATTTAGCTAAAATAAAGCATTTCAGTATCTTACTGAAGGTAAATCCAGCTTCTTCCCCCACCATCCGTTGCTACATTCGTACAACACTAGGGAAGAAAAACAAAGTTCCAGAGATCTTCCATGAAAAGGCAAAGACACAGACATCCTCTCCCCATCTACTATGGGTAAGTGAACCATGGCTCAGAACACCGGCCAGGGGCAGGTGGAGTGCAGACATCCAACCATTCCCACTGCCAGGAAGGCCAGCATATTCTCTATGCATCCAAATGTCCCAAGCATCAGGCAAGGCCACCAACTGTATCAATAAAAAAAATGCTTGAAAAACATCTTCTATGACTCTTGTACAATAAATACTAAGCTGTGATGTTTGCAAAGGATACTGAAAAAGCAGTAGTGACTCCTTTTTAACCAATTCTCTTCTCCTGGTCTTTCAAATTGTTATTTTCCCTTTGACAGACTGATGATGTAGAAAAGAGGCTCTCCTACCTCACCACACTTTGGCAAACAGCAACCCCAAATTTGAGGTCACCAGCTCATTTGCTCTTCTCTTCTTTCCTCTTGTACTATTTTCCATGCATGCCTCTCTTCCACAAGGAATTCTTTGTTCATTTCAGGACTGTGAGAAAATCAGGTTATTTCAGCTACTCACACCTTCAGATTGCCTTCGACCTCACAGCTCTCCAGGGATAAATGGAGATTAATTATCTCTCCCCAAAGCTCTTACATGATAAATGAAGTCTGCCTATATGCTTTGTCCAGGAAGAGCAATTTTGAAAAGGTATGGAATGCACATACAGTAGGAGTTACACACAATGCAGTTGGGAGTTTAGCTTAATTGACATGAAAAAATAGAAATAAACCTTCCATGTACTGTAGGAAACAACACTACATCAGCAAGAGAAAAGAAAGGTGTGGGAAAGAATCACTGAACAGGGAAGTGGAGGATGCTGAAGTCAACTCTTCGCTGCCATACCTACTGCATGGCCTCGACAAGCAAAACAGATTGTGGATGTGAGGAAAGGTGATCAGTGAGGAAAGGGCACTTGGAAAATCTGAGGATCCTATCTGCAAAATGAGGACAACTATACACACTTGTTTTGTGATTTATCTGAGCTGCACTGGTAATGTGCTTCCTGAGGATGCAGCTTTGTCTCCCATATTCAACATCAAGATCTTTGAGCTGTTCTCCAAATGTACTTGCTTTCCCTGGATTTTTAACTCACCCTTGCTTTCCCTGGTTTTTTAACTCACTCTCCCTTGAATAACTTAACCAACCATGAGGTGCCTGAAATACTCTTACACTTGACTATCTGCTTTGGAAGGTACTCTTTTTTCTCCCCAAAATTAAAAGGCTTGTTTATCCAGAGTAATCCTATTTCGTTGAGGCATAAATCCATTTATGCCAATTACCACCAATTTTTTGAGGACTGCAAAACTTGAGCGTCCTATATTGAACTGAATTGGGAGTACTTCCCATTTCATCAACATTTTGTGAACTTCCCACTCCAGACTTCCTGCAGTGCAGAATGTCATAGAATGGCTTGGGTTAGAAGAGACCTCAAGGATCATCAAGCTCCAATCGCCCCTGCCGCATGTCTTCCTCTATCACCATCCTTACATTAAAATTTTTAATCTTTTATGCTGCCTGCTGGGACAATCTGAACAAGGAACCCAGAATAACCACAGTAAACACAACAACTCTTAACTTTTAACTTAAATTCATCCATTTGGCACCTGTGATTACTAAATTTGAGTTCAATTTGACACCACCCTTATTTTGACGCAAATTTGCCAGAACACTTCTTTTGCCATATGCCAGTTCAATTACAAAGACTCTCCCTCTGCACTGCTGCCTTCCAGATGCACTGAACTTCCCTCCTGCAGTCTACAAGAAAATGACTTGGCTCCTCTTCCACTGTTTTCTTTTTATTCCATTACTTGGAGCAAGTAATTTGCATTAAGTTAGTGTATCACTCACAACCTCCCTACACACCTTTTCTTTCTGCCACTTAAATACAAAAAAAAAGTCCAAGTCTCATGCTCTGGTAGCTTGCTTAAATATCCATACCCTTTGTTATTCCATGGGAAAAAGAGATGGATAGAAAACAAGAGGAGTCATTATAGTATCTTCCAACAAAACAAATATTGATTGTCTCATACAGCTGAGTATTATTATATGAGTAATATAGCTGAAAATATATATTACTGGTTTCAAGGGCCAAATACTGTTTCAGCTTACGCTTCAGTCTACCAATCTTAAATAAATGCTAGAGCAAGGAGGAAGAAAATCTGGCCAAATGCAGCAAGCTAGGTGAAATCAACACTGGATGTTTACCTGCTAAAGATTTCTTTATAGCTTCCAAGATCCAGCACATTTATTATGATGCACCCTGTGATAGTTCTTACAGCAGCACAGATGCACTTGCCAAGCAAAAAGGCACTGCTTACTTTCCCTTCTCCTCAGCGAGTAAACCCCTGGCAGAGCAAGGGCAAGGTACTTTATGTAAGCTCCTTCAGACTCAGGATCAACTCTAGCAAGCAGATGCAGGTGACCTATTCAGTAAGGCTGAAATAATCAAATTTGATATCTCCTATAACCAAGCAAATGAACTTTTGAGCCTTGCTGATAAAACCTACGCAAAAGAGTAAGATAAAGTTTTCTAGGTTAGAAGACTGGCTGCAGGGGGTTTGACCTTTTATGGCAGTTTTCTAAAACCCCTTTACCCCCACTGGGTATATTTCTAAGCATAGCTACCTATTATACAAGAAGTCTCAAAAGCATTTAAATTTGCAAGAAGGAAGCAGCATACCCCTCAGGCCCCTCTTTGCTCACCTGTGCGGATACATGTTTTAATTCTGTGAGACTGACTTCCCTGCCCATTGGGGTATGCAAACACATGTCCTTCCTCATCAGCTCCCATGTCTGCACATGGGTGCTGCTGTTCATCACCTCTCAGGCAGCTGTACTAACACAAGCTGGTGAAGCACTCTGAACACAGCCTGGGTGAACCAAGGCCACCTGCAGAGTCATGCTAGCACAGAAAGGAGCCCTACCTTCCCTTCTGATGCTGCAGCTCTAGGAAACACACAACACCCAGTGACGCTGCCTACAGCCACAGGCTCCATCCAATGATTTATATCAACATAAAGTAAGTACAGACCACAAAAGAAGGCAGAAAGTCAGGGTCTTTATGCTAAATCACAGGTGTGTCGTGTTTACAAGTGATCTGAGTGGGGCTAAAGCCCTCAATCTGCAGCACTGAGGGCTGTGGTCAGCATACTGAGCCTTTTGTTACAAGCACATTCATGGAAGTTCAAGACAGGGCGGTCATCCTCTGTGGTCTACTGTTCCCCCATTTTCCTCTCAGCATATGAAGCAGATTTCTACCTAACCCATCTCTGACCAGGTCTGATCTCCTTATCTCTTGCTACCCCGCTGAAGACGTGCTTGCTGATGGCCTCTGCACTGCAGAGAAATGGAGTGCTACATGGAGCAGATGTCTTCCTGCTAAGTAAAAGTCCACTAATTACATCCACAGGAATGGAAGAAACCGGGAATCTCTTCATCTTCAGAAGTCTGTTCTGTCTCCTACTGAATAAAAAGATGCATGACTGGATGGACAAGGTCCACTTTTGCATACCAGATGCTCTAATGAGATTTGGACACCTTGGTACTGCCTCACTGTTCTGGTCTGCCTGTTTACTACATCTCCATACATACCCAGAAAATTACTGACCCAAAATTGAATCTTCAATGCTACTTCTCTTACCCCTGCTGACACAGCAGAGGAAAAGGGGCTCTATCCTGGGCTACGGGAAGCTCTCAGCAGCAGAAGCTCAGATGGCATTTCAGATATGTGCAAACAATAAAATCAAGATAGCTGGGAAAGTATCTCTGAAGAAAATTTCCCTTCTAAGGCAGATGGGTAGCTGATTTCTCGAAGCCCCTTTCTTTCCCGTTAAACGCAGCTCGTTTGCCGCAGCCCAGGCAGCTCAGCTTTTCCAGTGAGCAGAAGCGACCGCTTAAACAAAGGATTTGCTGGGAGCTCGGTTACATCATTGCTGCTGGCTCTAGCAGACTGCTAGGAGGATGTGATTAACATATCAACGGAGATGCTGAATGGACAGTACCAGGCGGGCTGGCTGCATCCAGCAACCGCTCTGCTGAGAAAAGAGCACTATGAGGATGCAGTTACTTAAAAACTATTCTGACCTCTTCAGGTCAGAAAAGTCAGGAAAGATTTTTCCTTTGCATATTTTTTTCTCCTCTGCAGAAATGAAGCAGACAAATACCTAACCTCCTGCCTGGAGCAGCCTCAGATGCTGGGGGTTGTTTGGCAGGGAGAAAATAGCAGTACTGTTTCACAAGGTGGTAATCTGGTGCCTAAGTGGATAAAGCGGCAGATTTGCCCTGCAGAGGGAATCGGGTAATTGCCGAGACCGTAGAACAATGCTGCTATTAGCGGTATCGTGTTCAAAATCCCCTGAACACTCCTTCCAAATACATTTTTAAATTGTCAGTGCTTAAGCAAGTGACAGAAGTAGCAGTGTGAGGAAGGACAAGGGCAAGCAACAAGAACTACGTTACTTTGGTTTAAAAAGCAGCTTTAGGAACAGATTATCAGCCAGTACAAATCAATAATTCTGCACTGCTTTTAATAGTGCTTTCCAGGCTTATATCAGTTCTTGCTCTTCAAATAGCACCTCAGATCTTCCCATTTACAACACCTTAAAATCTTGCTTTGGGGTTAATCGATTGTCAAGAAGGATCTATTTTTTCTAACAGGATTCTTGCAAACATAACCCATGTGACAGCCAGGCAATTCCCATAGCAGCCCTGGTAATGGATTTCTGCAAGTTCAAGACCCACACACATTGCACTTTGGGAATATGTTTGCTCTGAGTGGTGTCTGAAATAGCATCTCTGCCACTGCACCAGCTCGGGGCAAATCACATGGGTGCTACCCACAAGCCATTCTTTTACAGCTCTCCACTGAGAGTTAGGCATCTTCCTCCCAACTATCTGGCTAAAAGGAGCCCAGAGTTAAAACCCTTGACTATCATGCCTTGTTGGTGCAAATCCCCTTAACTGGTAATTGGTGGTAGCTGAGGACACGGCTTCCCACGTCTCACAGTGAGCCAAGCCCTGACAGCAGCACACAAACATCAAGCACGCTCAGGAAGGTGCTCAAGTACTGAGGCACAGTGCACAAAGGCCACCAGAGCCCAGTGCAACTGCCATCAGCTCCACCGATGTGCAAGGACCTGGGGAGTTGAGTCCCCTCCAATCTGTAGTTGGCAGCTGGAACACATGAGACAGAGCAAGGCAAAGTCCTCTGCACCATCTGGCAGGCACGCAGAGAGGTGCAGTCTGGGCCCGACAAGGCGGCGCAGCAATGGCTGTTTGAGTATCTGCTCCCCTGGGTACCAGCAGCACGGCACCTGCCTCCGGTGAAGCGCCCTGGGGAGCTGCCGTCAGGGCACACCACTGCCAACCTCAGAGAGGATGGTGCCTCAGAGTGCTTTAAAAAGCAAGGGCAATGGTGCTGGGAACCAGGCTTGCCTCCTCCAGTCCCTCCGCTCTCACTGCTGCAGCGTAGCCTGACGGAAACAATGAAATCCTTTAGGCTGTTTATGTTTGTTGCGTTCATTTCCCACATTTCTTTACAAAAAAACAACACAGGGCACTAGCGAGCAGCTGCTGCAATTGGGTCTGTGTACACTCACAGGCACACAAATTTCATCATGCATTACCTGCTACCTCCTTTATATTCATCAGCACTTGCAGGTGGTGCAACTCCCTTTGACAGGCAAGGTACGAGACCCTAGCCTGGCTGCAACAAACCCTGGCTATTTGTTCCATGAAATTCAGAAAGTCAGGCCTGTGGTAGAATTCAGATTCTGCACTGGTGAGCAGCGCAGCTGTCACACCTGCAGCAACACATACCCAGTCCTGGTTTGCAGAGCTTCACAGAGGTTAGGCTCTTTCCTACGCTTAAAGGCACTACAGGGTATTTTCTCTCTCACAGATACCATTTTAAACATGGCACGATGTCATAGAGAAGACAATAGTCATATACTTCTTTGCAATCAACAAGATACACTAAATTTTTGTGAGAACAAGTAGAAATAGTTGAGCTAGGCAGCACAGAGCAATGTAGGACAACATCTGTGAAGTGCTCAGCGGGGAATCAGAGCTGGAAAGGCCTGGACAGGGTGAACGTTCCTCTGTTTTCTCTCCTTCCTTGCACTGGTGGGTTGGACACAGGTACTGAAGCTCTGTTCAAGACATGATCTAGTGAGGCTGGAAGAAATTTCTGGGTTTTGTCATTTCTGGCCTGAGCTGCAATGAGATACTTTTTCCTTCCTTATATTTTTGTAACAAATTACTTTAAATTCTTGGCTGAGGTATTTGATGAAGACATAAATGCAGTCAGCTTCAGCACCTTTGGTACTCTTAACTACAAGAAATGCTGGCACAGGTCATCAAAACAGGAAATGTCAAAATTGCTTTAACTGACAAAAATGCAAAACTGACATGGAATTTTCAAAACTTTTAGAAAAGTTCCAGGAAAGGCTACATTTGCAGGGGACCCATACACAGATGTGATAATTGTCACAGCTTCCTCTAGATTTCTCAGGGGCTCCTCAATGTCACAACTGAACCCAGCCAGGACAGGGACAGCTGTGGGAGGGGACCTTCTGTGGGGCTGAATGCACACAGCTCCACGCTAGAGATGAGCAAAAAGAAGTAACCCTCAGGGATGCCACGGTCTTTGTTGTTACAGATGGGTTCACTCTAAATGACAGAAGCATTTAAATAACTGGGTAACAGATATCCTCAAAACTGCATTTCTTGCTACATGAGACATTGCTGACTCTTAAATTATAGCTTGTCATAAAGTGGATTTTCCAGCCCTTGCACCACAGGGAATTGGGACGATGATATCATTCCTAAGGAAAAGCCACAAACACTTAAGTGAGCTACAGTCAAATTTGATTTAAAACGCATACTTAGAGTTGCAGAGAACAAAACTTTCCACAGCCAGCTGGCCTAGGAGAAGTCAAGGCTTAGTTTGTTCAGGCACTCTTATGCAGTGGCAGATTTGACTCAGTGCAGCAGCATTTTGGATGCAAATGCTCAAAGGATGGCACTAGTAGAACAAACTCTACAGAGCACAGATATAAAGGCGTGTCTGCTGGAGAGCTTCATTTGTGCACCGGTGAGAAGTCCAAACTGCAGTAACTAGTAACAGCAGGGCAAACGAAGAGCAGCCAAGAGGGACTGGAGCCGCAACAAGAGAGTGGGACAAGGAATAAAAAGCTTCTGCAGTGAGAAACAAACTGAAACAAAAGGCTGGTTTGGGAAAGCTCTGGCAGTGGAAATAACAGGACACATGTACACAGATTTCTTCCAAATGGCCAGCAAACCACAGTTGCTTGTAAAGCTGTGCACACATTGTGTTCTGTGTTAGCGGTTAATCCGCAGCTGATTAAGACCCACCCTGTCTGTGCGTGCAGAAGAGACAACTAGCAAACAGACCAGGGGAATGATGCTTAGTAACAGCACATCCAGTTGCCTGATTTGCACCAGAATTTCCTTTGTAACCAGGAATATAAGAGGTACAAACACAGACCTTCTGCAACTGAGAAACAGATCACCTGTGTGCAAAGCAATCACTTCTTGGCTGCGACATGAAGCACACTGTTGCATCCTTTCTGGAGGTGGCAATTTGGGAACAGCGCTGGTCTTCCCATCTGCCCCAGAATGTCCTTAATATATCGGGCCATCAGGCTGAGGTGGTCTTCAGGGCCTGTGAAAGTCTTTCACAGACTCCAGTGAGCTTTGGATGAGGCCCTGCAGCTGGTTAAGAAATAAGTGCATGCCTGAGAGATTGCTACATATCTCTGCAGACAAAGACGAGTTCAAGGCACTACCTAGCCCCGCTGCGTGCTACACTTCAGCTTTTTTAGTACTTCTTCAAAGTTACATAATAAAGTAAACTATGGGTTTATTCAGAGTGACACCACATGCACTGACTGACACTTCTTTCAACTTGAGCAGTGCAAGCCCAGCACACAATGAGCAGAGCCAAGCTGTGAGGCATAACCTGGATTGCTGCAGGGGTCAGGAGAGAATCCTTTTCCTCCTGCTCCTGTAGGCTCAGCTGCATCACCCAGGGACCATTTCCAGCTAAAGCAAAAAGAGCAAGTCAGGGCTGGGGGCAAAATGAAGGACACGGTCGGCTAATGGTCTCATTTGGTGTAGCAAATCCTCTGAAATCCATTGACAATTTAGGAATATAATCCCCTCACTTTTATTAGAATGACATGCTTCAGTCTTCTACACAAATAGGAGAATACCGTTGCCCTATTGCCACAAACTTCTACACAGTGATTTTTCTCAAAATAAGGTGCATCAAACTGCCTGGTAGAAATGCCCTTGCCCCTGTTCATAGGGAGGATTAAGGTGTGAAATTCCTATTAGGGCGGGGGATTAGGCTGTTGAATTTACATAAGGATTTGACACAGAGGATCAGTTCATCAGCATGTGCAGGCTGATGCACAGCCCCTGCAAGGGGCTAATAGCTGATGCTTCAGAGGAGGGGGATGTTCCCCCTTCACCAGTAACACACTTCTGTCTTTTTGCATGGTGCTTCTGCTTGGAGAGGCAAAGTCTTTCTTGATCCCTTCAGCGATCACTCTAAAGACTAAAGCATGAGCTACGGGATTGTCCTGATTATTGTCTCCATACATTTACATCTGTAGTAGTAAATTGGAAGTTAGTAAGACAAGAAAAGCTGTTAGATACACGTTAGATACAAAAATGTGTTAGACACACATACAAAAATATTTGTATGTGCGAAATATATCTAGACATACAAAAATATCTGGGAAGCAGCAGTTCAGGGATGAAAACTACGGCACAAGTACCTGGATTAGAAAGAAGATAATTTCAGGTGAAAAAAGAGATGATAGCTCAAACACACTTCTTTTTTAACAGAGAAATACCATTTGGGTGGCTGTTTCTCCACTGAAAAGGCTCATGTAATAAGGCGCTGAAAGGTCAAGCTCTGTAGGCACGTGGGCATAAAAAAAAAGGTTCAGAGCAACCCAGAGAGTCTGCTGTAACACCTGCTTACAGCTCCCCAAATGGAGGCACTGAAATTCACAGTCCTTGATTTCAAGTCTGGATCAGAAGATTCCACAAACTTTGCTGTTTCCTCAGCAATTCTGCATGCTAGATTTAGCAGTGCTAAGCAGGTACATTTCCACTTCAGTTCACTTTATCTTCCTTGACTTTAGCCCAAGGAACAGAGTGGCCCAAACTCTCACAAGGTAGTTTTATTTCTTTGAACCTCAGGGCTTTGGATCAGGGAAGAAAATGAATGAACCTATAGTGCTTGCTCCTCTTACGAGTTTAACAGTAGATTCTTTAATATATAGAGTACATTCTTGTCTATCCACTTCAGTAAGTTTCATCAGTGAACTGTAAATATTCAGTGTTAGGGTTTACTTGTTTAGCTATTGCATAGCAATCTGCATAATTAAATTACCCAAAGGCTTAAGACTAGCAACTGATTGGAATCAACTTATTATGGTTTATACCTGAAATAACAAAAAATTGTTGCAAAAGTAGAGCTGAGAAATCTCAGTAATTTAGGAATACATTCAGCGGTCACTGTTAACTGCAATAGCAAAAGAAAAAAGAGATCGGCTTCAGCCATGGTGGGTTTCCTTGCCTTTCTGCTCTAAGTGGTGAATTCTGCTCCTCAAACCCTGCAGAGCACCTTTGCACAAACTGACTTAAAGGAAGCTCTTCACGTGCCTAAGTGTGTGCTTTGATGTATCCAAGCAGGCACCTCAGCTCTTGGTAGCACTGAGACCCAACACACACACCTGGGAAGCCCTGCTACCCCACAAACACCGGCTGAGCAGCATTGATGTCCCTTGTCACCTCTCCCTCTGCACCTTCTTGTATCTACATCCAGCCAGTCTGGGCTTAAGCAGAAAACAATCCCCTCAAAAATTTCCTTAGAGACAATAAGTATATCTTACTATGTCAATGAAACAGCTAACATATCAAATAACTTGGGATGACATCATCTGTGTAGGAGCAGCAACGAGAAACCACAGTTCACAATGCCAAGGCCTTTGCCCAGATCATTAAATCACAACATTCAGCTCTTGGAGTTTTGTTGTTATCTTGCATGAAATCTGAGGAGTGCTGTATCCATCTGAGGTAGAAGAAAGTCATTAACAGCTGCTTCATAGATGTGACCCACACAGCGTGTGATTTTTACAAAGAATGAACAGGCACACACACATCAAATCAAGGAACAATGATTCAGAAATCCAAAACCCAACCTGAGTATTTGTTTTAAACAGTGTCTGGTAAAAGCTCATCTGAACCAGAAGTGTAAATCATGCCTTTTATCTTTCTTTCCATATTTCTGCAATAACCAGCCCCTTCGGGTGCACACTGCCACTTCCTTGACTCGGGGAGAAGAAGGTGGATGTTAAAGAAGCCATAAATAGTATCTACTGATACTCCCATTTATATTATAAGTTGACTTTGATTCAGCTCCCTGCAATTAACAGGAACAAGAGAAAGACAAATAAAATTATCCCAGCTGTTTGTGGCCGACAGACCTGGCCTCCCAGCTGAGAGCTCTTTGTGCTGCTGAGCGCGTCACCAAGCAACCAGCCCTTGCAGCTGCCAGACTGCAAAAAAGAAGTGGAAGCATGACTTATGGAAAGGAAGCACATGTGAAGGGGATAAAGGTTGGGACTGAATCAATCTCTGCTTTGTCTCCTGGCCTAAATGCAGCGCCGGATACAAAAAGAGATCACCATCAATGGGTCTCACCCACTGAGGGGCAGAACCCGGACACGTATTTTGTGTTAGAAGCCAGACCCTTGGAGTACCAAACCCAGGTATCCCATACATGGTATCTGGGTGCACTGAAAAGAAGAGAGATAGAATCTGTTACAATGCTATTGAGACTTATTATTCTTCACCAGTCTTAGCTGGTGGTCCAAAAACCAGCACAAGGTGGTCCACAATACACCTGCCAAAATGACTACATTGTCCCAGTTGTAAGTCAAACCCACATATATGTCAAGTAGAAGTGAAAAAAGATTGTTTGATAATTGAAACAATATGGCAAGGAAAGCAAACAGGCAAATCCCCCCGCACACAAGCAGGGAATGAAGAAAATGGGAGAAAAAATAGAGCAACAAACAAAAATTCAAACTGTGGACTATGTTTACTGATTGCTACAGTAATGTTAGCTGTTAGAAATAGGTAATGGATATTCTTATGCAATCTGGGAGGTCTTTTCATTAAAAGAGTTGAAAAGCCCTGACCTATACCATCCCTTCAGCTCTCTGCAGTATGAATCAAGACTTACAGGTGAGTCATCTTCTGTTTTTACCAAAACACAGCCAAGACACATGTGAAAGCTTTTAAAGCTTTTAAAACTTAAGCATTAAACAGAAATTAATAGCCTCAGTTCAGCCTCCCAGTGAGTTTAAAGGAGACAAAGCATACCCACCTGAAAATGCCAAATTAATTGCCTTCACCTAGGTCATACACTGCAGCTGAATCTAGGAATGGTGCCAGGAGCCTCAGGACCCACTCTTGCTGCTTGAGTTTCTGAAGCACACTGCCTCTCACCTACCATATAAAATACTGCCTGTAGCAATTGCCTTACTTGTGAAAGTAAGAAACTCTTTGGTGAGCTGTGCTTTGAAAAAAAAAAAAAAAAGGTTGTTTTTCACCAATATTATATATTACAAGATCTGTAGATTAGTTCTTAGTGTATACACTTTTAGATTCATTTATTTTTCCTTATTTATTGTCCATTTTATACTAAGCTGAATGCTTCACACATGCAACTGGAAACAACCCAAACAATGAATATCAGGATCAGATGGGACTGTTACCAGTATCTGCCTTGTGGAACAAACAGAATTCTGCAGAAATAGCGTAAAATGGAGCAATTCTGCACTGCTTGGCACTAAATCCCTACCTGCTGCCAACAGCAGTGCAAAAACTTTAAGCAGCAGCTCATGAGGTGGATAACAATACAGGGAAAAGCAGACATTTCAGAGACTGCTCTCCATTTTAAAACTGCAAGAAATGCCAAGGATGTAAAGATCTCTGTTGCTATAGAGAGCTAAAAATAACATTCACCAACAGTCTCTATCGAGACTCTTACGCAAAATTCAGGCAGCCTGATGGCTTTCATTTTGAGTGTGACATGTACACACTTTGCAACCCTCTGACTAGGGTTGTCCAAAATGACGGAAATTCCCAGTATCGTTTACTCTCAAAGTATTAAAATTCACTAGAAGCAAAAAGATGCCTCAATTTTCAGCTGGTATTAAGAGATGTAAGTTCTTGTTTCTAATCCATTATGAAGGGCTTTCAAGTAGGCAAGAATAACATTCTTAGCTCCTAATGTTGGCTATCTACCCCAACTCTTTGATACACTTAATTTACATGTAATCCTGCAGTCTGCCAGCAGTTGATAAGGTTTCTGATATGTGCACATTTGAGGAAGAGAAGTTTAGTCCTCTTACTGCCTTTCCAGAGAGCTGAGCTCCACGATAGAGAATTGCTCAGGTTTAAGGTTTCAAACAAATTTTTTTCTTCTCAGCCTGATGCATTTGCCCCCAAATAATTCATCTTCTAGGTTCCAAATTATTGTAGTGGTGAAGTGGCTGCACTGTGTTTTTGCTTTTGCTTCCATTACTAAAATAGTTCAGACTTGTACATACTAGGTGGTAAGAAACCAGGACGAAGGGCATAATTTCTCTCCATTCTAATGATACTGTTTTGGAGATAAGGACAGTGTGCGAATTAGGCATATCAAAGAAATGGTTGAAAGAATTCACAAATCCTGAGTTAATGGCTATACAACACACTTGACTGAAGAATAGAGAAGTATGCATTAAGAGCAAGACTTTGACAAGCACTGTATTTTTGTGCCCCTAATGTAAGGAATAGAATCAGTCCACAGTTTTGACAAAACTGTTTGAAACATTCCATCATGCAGATGTCACCTCTATCTGTAGAAAACAAGAATATTTCCCATCTGTAGAACTATACCTATAGCTTCGCACAACATCTTTACATAGCTAGAGGCCTTGGACCTCCAAATGAAGTTAACTTCCTGGGTGCCATGTCATCCTGACACCCCAGCCAGAGGCAAAGTCCCAATTTCATACTTACAGGCACAAAACCATGTAGAAGCCATGGAGAACCACGTAAGCCTGAGTGATTTAGCACTGAACTCTCCATAGCATACATGCTCTGACCGCTTGTCACTTACTTCACATTTCGCCAAAATCCCGGTCTTATAACACATTAACAAATGAGTTTCCAAGCATCTGTATAAGCTATCCCCACCCCGTGTAGTGAAGATGGGAGAGTTGCAGAGGGCTGCAGGTCAGCACAGTCACTGGAGAAATTCTTTTTACTTCTCTCTTCCAAAGCTGCCTTGTGAATGTGGAGAGATGAAGTGGAGAGTTAAAGTGGAAGGCTAAAAGGAATACAGCAAAATTTAAAACTGTTCCTTTCTAAATTTTGAATGCATACCATATGCTCCAGCATGTTATTTTCTTCTGAATCTGTGCTAAGACATTTGTACTAGCCTGTCTCATCAAGACCAATCCTCTCAGCTGAATAGATATATTTAATTTAAAATCTAAGTATAAGAGTAATTTATACCAGTGTGCATTATTTTGCGCTTATGATCTTCCATTACACTGCCTATTCATCTTGGTAAGTCTCTTGCTTTTCTCCAAATTTGCTTTATTGCAATTATTTTTTATCCTCTTCACCAAGTGCTTCCATATCTAGATCACTCCAGAAAACAACGATATCTGGATACTTACTTTTTACTCTGACAAAAAGTTATCATTTTTGACCTGTTTTCTTTTTCTAAACATGTTTCTCATCTGTGATAGTGTTTTCCCCTCACATCATTACATCAGGTTCCTTAATAGATTCTTTTCCTCATGAGTTTTTGAAGTCCAAATGTCCGCTGGCTCTCCCCTACCCATGACTTTGTTCTATTATTCTATCTTAGTAGATTAACCAGGTGAAAGATTTCCTTGCAAATTTACATTTATTCATTCCTTATTATGCCATGCTGTATATTTCATGATTCACTTTAGCTTTCACTCCAGTAGATTTATATAGCACAAAAGCTGAGTTTCCTAGCGTACTTCCAGCCCTACAGAATGGGTACACCCATCAGTCACCATTCAGCAACGTTACAGGCACAAGAGGTTATGTCTAGAGCACAGGGGTAGCAATAGCTTGAAGCAATGCGTCTTTCACAGAAACATTCACACATGCTTTCCTAAACCAATTACTCTTTCCCGTTCAGAGAACCCAAAGGCAGACAGCTGTAGCTATAAGCTGCTCTTTCAGTATCAGTCAGCATGGCTGGGTGTTTTGTATGGTGGCTTGAAGTGCCCCATCACAAGCAGGGTGTGATGCCCACAGCTAGGCAGTGGCAGAACCAGAGCTGTGCTCCCTGGCAGCTGTAGGGGACCGAGTACCAGACACACAGCACAGAGCAGATGGTGAGAGCAGGAGAGCAGGGAAGGAGCTCGGAGTCCTGTTCTCCCCTGCTGCCCTGCAGGCTCACTGGCTGCATAATTATTCCTGTGGAGCCAATAAAGCTCGTTGTGTTCATTGTCCTTCAGATAACACAGCTCAGACCTGGAGGACTGGGATGATTGACCTCTCACATCACTTCTGACTGAAGCAAAATCCGCTGAAAAAAAATCCTTCTAATGAATGATGCATATTATCTCATCTTCCTTGTCTAGTTTTTGTTCATAACTAGGTCCTCCTTTTGGAGAAGAATCACCAAAAAACAGATTACAACTTACACTTAATAGCTGAAAAATACTATGCATTTTTCAAGACAAAATAATAGAAAAGCGTTGTGAACTAAGACACAAAAGTTTCCTACATATTTTAAAATATGTGAATAAATTTGAAACTGTTGATGACAATGAGATTTGCATTTATCTCAAAACGTAATGTAAAAGTAATCAAATAGACTTTCAATGTACAGTTAAAGACTCCAGTAAAATGCCCTTGAGTTTATTAAAGGAAGAAGAAACAAGAACTAACAACTCAAGGATCATGCTGTCAGAGGACAACAGTCCCTGAGTTACTTTGAGAGGAGTATTTAGATTACCTAGACAGCAAGTTGAGCTGCAGAGTTGTGTTCTGTAACACTTATTAAAAATTTATACAGATAAATATGCATGTATGTACTCACACACACCCTGTTAAGTAGGAAACTAGAACTGTATCTTAATTCAGAAAAGAGTGACTGTATGTTCACATGGGAGAGGGTGTGTGTTTTGGCTTGGATAGCGAATGCTCTGTTTATCAGCCTTGCTCATTTTTCCCTATTCAGTTTAAATTCAGAGCTAAGCAAATTTCCAGGAGCAGGTCTGCAATTCCAGCTCTGTATGCTAATCAATTTGCTGCAGCCTGAGAAGCCCTGAACACAAGCTGGAATTGCCCTTGGCTTTCATGGCTTGCCTTTGCGCTTCCCCACGCATGCAGGCCTACCTTAGCCAATTCTGAAAATCTGGATGGCTTGGGTCCAACTCTTTTTCTCTTAAACTCCTTTAGACATGCTTTTATTACATTTCTGTGTCAGTATCTTTCGTCACCCCTGGCAGACCTGAGAGTGGACGGAAGCAGTTATCCTCTGCACATAAAGTAAAGCAATCACTTGTCCCACAAAGACACCTTCGACTGACACTGGCATTATGTACAAAACACATGGCTGGGAGGCTTTGGACAATCTCTCCTGCTCAGTCAGGGCTCTTTCCAAGATGGATTCATTTCCTAACACTCCAACTCCATCAAGATACGGATACATACAGAAAATAAAAATCACTGGTTCTGTTTTGTGTGCAGTTTTAGGGATAAGAAAGAAAGGAAATACTGTCGTGCTAGATGATAGCACTATCACGCCTTCTTACCAGCCTCTGTTTGGCTGTATGCCTCTAACCAGATCTAGTGCAAGCTCTTCCTAAAGAAAAGCACGAGCTGTCGTAGCTCACCCACTACTGAGTGAAAACAGCCTTTTGATCAAAGGCCAAGAAGAGCTGTGAAGGGTATGAAAGGGAAGAAGTGGATTCAGACAAGAAGAGGTGGAACTTGCAACAAAATGTGGAAAACAGCACCAAACACAATCAGATTCTTGAGGTCTCTCACGCTGGGTGAGGTCAGGGGAGCATTTTCTTGCTTAGTGCTCTAGAGCAGGAAAGTAAGCATGACCAAACGTACCATACACGATGCCATTCAAAGCATAAGAACTGAGTACTCAGGCTTGCCAGAATAAACAAGACCCCAGTACACGGAGGGAAAACGACATGCATTTGTGTTTCTACTGTATCATCAAAATAAGGCATCTACTGAACTCCAAGCACTGAGGTAAATGTTTGTTCAGAATACATTCCACGTACCTTCTCCCTCTCAGAGAAGGAGGGCTCCCATTCACATTGCTGGGATTTCTACTTGAGAACTAAAATGGAACCTGAAACTTCTGTTTAGCCTGATGATACAAATTAGCAATGGAAAAAAAATGAAAGGTTTTCTTCTTCTATCTTAGCTCTCGATATTCAACCTAATTTTCCCCTGCTCACTTTCAGCCTATTTATTCCTAGATAAACCCTCTGGCACTACAGTGAATAATCCTCTTCTCTCCTGGGATTCAGAGTGAAAAGGGAACATGTCACTCTGTATGACAGAAAGAACTGCCAAAATAAAGATGCTGGTGAGGATTGAATTTTTAACATATATCTCTTTCAGGGTGTGAATAGCACCAGGATTCAGTAATAGGGGCCATGTACTTCTAGGTCATCAGGTCAGATCTGACTGTGTCCTCCAATAATTTTGACAGCCTGCCATCTGTGATGTAAGCAGCAGATGTTCGTGTGAATCTTGGTCAATACGTGTCTACTAGCAAGGCTTGTATTTCCAGAAGACAAACAATTTTCAGCAAGCAGCACTGCAGCCTACTTCTGGACTTTGATCCTCACTTCCTTGAGAGGACAATAAATCATCACAGCTTTAGCCAGTGTTTATAGAACAACAAAATGCCAACAAACAGCGCCAGAGACCTGCTGGATGGCAAGTGCGAGCACAACGCCTTCCAGAACAGCAGGCTGAGGGAAAGCAATGGCAAAATATTTGCCAAAGCTTGCTAGATGATAGGCATCTTCACTGTCTTCCCTGTGCCCTGCATGTGGCTTGGGGAGTTTTTGGAGATGACACCAACTGCAACCACATCAGCCCCAATGCTCACGTGAGAATGGATGTGATCAAGACTTGAGCTGCTGAGATCAGACTGCTTCTGCTTTAACAAAGAGGAGAATTAGTCCTGCACACAGGACAGCCTCTCAGAAAACAGGCATCACCTATCACTTTACATTGCACACAACAGAGCAAAATAAAAAAAAATTGTGGGACTGGAAAACTGAATACAGTCTGTCCAAAGACCCCAGCACCTCATACAGCCTGCCCTTGGTGGGGAAAGAAAGTCTTAATTAAACGCTTTATCTATCTGCTCCAGAAAAAGCTTCCTCAGAAAGCTCCAGCCATGGACAGCAGGTCTGGGGCAAAGTTTTGTTTACTCCCAGAGCCACCTCTGGCAAGGACTGATACAAGGCCAGACACATCATCAGGAATCTGCCAAAATCCTTGTGACATTATCATCAACCAAATCCCCAAAGCTAGACATTCTTCGGTCATTTATTCGTAAACAGGCCACAATGCAAATCAATTGATCAGCTATGAGAAGCAAAGAGCTACAACATGACAGCTTTTGCAGCTATTTAGTAAACTTATATTTAAATCACTAATTCTTTATGTTCATGAGGGATGGAGGGCATCATTCTCAGTTTGCTTGTTGGCAGAGGTTATCATAGCATTAGTACTACAGGTTTTGAGCATTTGTCACCTGTCTGTAGTTGGCACAGTATTGACAGCATGAGCTAGGCACAGTTTCAGCAACTGATGGGCCCACTCTGGGGCAGCCATTAGTGTCCCAGACAGACCCTTTTAGCCCAGTTTTTGTGGCCCACAGACCTACGTAAACGGAAGTTAAAAAGCATAAGGTTTCTGAATAATATCTCAGAAAAACTTCTGAATATTTTATCGTAAGTACTTAGATATGTGTTCAAGGAAGCCTGGCTTATTCACTGTAGCGTATGATAAAATCCTTAAGGGATACCTGAGGCCTAATTGGTTTCGTCTGTGTTAGTGTCTAGTCATTGCATGAATCAGACGATGCTGAATTTCCAACTTAGGCTAAGAGCTCCCCAAAGATAGGGAACCAGGCTGCCTTGTCTGGCCATGTAAGTGGCTTGGGTTCAGAAGTTCTTCAGCCCATACATTATTACTGATCCTTCTTTGCATGACACGCTGTTGCCAGAGAGGAATCATTTCACACAACCGACCTGAGTCAGAAGAGCCTGCAAACACAATGAGAAGGAATGAAGCAGGGAGTTAATCTTCATTCTAAGTGAATTCTCATCTTCATTCTAAGTCAGGGGCAGGTGGTGGCTGTGGGCGAAGACCCTGCCTGTGCTAGTCCTCTGCTAGCGCCTAGTGCTGAGCCAGACCTGTCCTCTTGATATCAGAATGGGAGGCTTACGAAAGGCCTGCTGAATCTCAGCAGTTAACAAGAAGTACTAAGAAAGGTTTGAGAATAAGATGCAAAACAGATACAGCTTCATTATTGTGGCTTTATGCAGCAGGGAGGGAAGACAGAACTGTCTCTCCCCATTAGTGCCACCTCTTGCAGAGCCTTCTGCAGGAGACAGGATACAAAATACACTCCTATTCCTTCCTCCCATTAGTTCTGAGGGTAAATCTTCGGAGCTTTTCACAAGTGAATGAAACTACTTTGTGCTGGGGTTACTTTAATGCAGCGTTTCAGTATCCAAATGGGCTGTTATGAAGTCTCCGAAGGACAAGGAGTTCCACATTCTCAAGGCGTCAAACCAGGCAAACCAATTTGTTTGCTTTGTAGCCTTGAACCTCATGCCTCAGGGCATAAGTTAACTATCCCCAGGGCTCCAGAGGGATTTCATTTATTTATTTTTAACCTCTGGTCTTTCAGCAATGCAAATGTTACTGATATATCATGGAGTTATTCACCTTCTTGAGCATCAATTACAAATCACAGCAGTTTGAGGCATTTGTGTATTTTCATACAAAACTCGTGTGTCAGATTAATTAAAGCTCACTAGTATAATCAATAGAGCTACACTATCCTGACAGCAGAGTTTGGTCCATTGCTAGCAATGATACTTGAGCAGTGAAATTTTCACAGGTTTGTTTCCAAATACCAGCTTAAAATAAGTGCAGTAATTCCAAAGCTTGGTTTCTCTAATGCAATTTGCACAGTTGCATCCAGGGTAGCTTTTTACTAGCTGTGCAGCACCAAAAGCTGCTTTACCAACTACTTTGTTAGTTGTTACCTGGAAGTATCAACCTTTAACCTGCTGTGAGCTCAGCCATCCTGTGTCTCCCTCCTTGTGGCTGCTGCCCTTCCTCAATGCAAGTCATCTAAAATGAAATGGCAACTTCTCTGGACACGAAAGGTGGGCTGGTCTCCTATGCATCTGCATCAGCTTCACAAACAGATAAACTCCGCTCATCACCTGCCACATTAAATCCTTATCAAAGAAAAGATTGCTAGAAGGGACTGTTTTATTAAGACTAGAAATTCTTTCTGGAGCACAGTCACAAGTGTCCTGACATAAAGATGTATATAATTTCATCTGGTGAGACAGCTAACACTCAGACGGAATAGAAGCACTTCGTCTGGGCTAGATAAAAGCAAACAAACACCACATGCATGACCTCTCCCTGTGCTTGAAGATTTCAAAGTCCAGAGGAGATGGTTGCATACTACTACGGCAAAAAAGGCATTCAGTTGTCTGTTGACCAGAACATCTATGCTTCTGGAGAACAGGAGCCTACAAGCTCTCTCCAATCTGAACAGTACATTTCTTCTGCTTATTCAGTGACGGAATGGAGAATTTAGTTAATTAAGACATGGCAATACATCAGTTACAGAAAAAGCAGAAGGAATTCCACACCATTGAGAAGCATCTTAATGACGAGGTAGAACTAGACCTGTCTGATGAATTTCTGGTCCCTCGAGAGTCACATACTCATCCAATTACATTAAAAAAAAGATTGATTTTTGTTGCTAGACCTCTTTGTATGTTTGCCGAATGACTCAGACTTTGGAATGCAAGATGGTTCAGGAAAAGAGAAGTTCAGTATGGACAGAAGACATTAATTTCCACAGTTTATTTCTTAAAGCAGGAATGAATGCTTACAGACACCACCAGCAAAGCAAAATAGGGAAGGCAGAAGACGGGCACTGGGCTGTCTGCCACAAAGTAGCCTCCTTTCTCCTAAATATCTATTTATTGTACACTACAGTGAGAGAGAAGCTCAAGCACAAATGGGACAGTGCTTCTATACAGCATTTGCAAGGTCTACTCCAGACTATTCAAATATTTGGAATGCAACTTCATCCACAGTGTCAAGTTCTGTTTTCTAATTCAGTTTAACTACATGAGGCAGAAACTGTCATCATGTGTTTATAAAATAGCCGGTGCTCCCAGGAATCCAGATTTATTTGGGACACTGGATATAACTGTAACAGTTTAAAAAAGAGAAAGAATCTGCTAATATAACTGGTTTCCAACATGAGCCCCAGATGAGACCAAATTCAGTCCTACACACACCCATACATACATACACAAATTACCTTATATGCATCTCAACACAATAAGAGCTGTAGTCATGAAACAAAACAGTGAATTTGATTCGGTGTAGTCAGTTTTTGTTTAATTCACTGACATTTGGCTTATACCCATACCCTATATGGTGGTCATGACAGTTCAAAAGGTAAATCTGTATTGTGATTCTGTCCTGATTCTTCTTTGGTCAGCAGCTTGAAGCCCCGTTTGAGTTCCAGGGTTTTTGTCAAGAGATGGTGATATACTCTGAGGACAGAAGGAGCTTGAGTACAGACAGACTGGGCACAAGGCACTAGAAACATATGCAAGATCAAGTTAGGTAAGCTACTTAAAACACAAGATGCTAATTTAGCGATTTCAAAATGGTAGTAGTATTGAAAAGGGCAATAACCCAAGATACAGTAAGAAACAACTTCCTAAAAAGACCTAATCCCATTGTTGTTTTAAGTGCTACATTTATTCAAATGTCTGCCATCCAGCTCTCAATTAACTGCTTTCTCATTCCAAATGCAGGTCTGCAGTGCATAGAAATGTAATTATTTAGATGCCACTCTATCATTGCCACTACTGTCTGTACTTCTAAAGCATCCTGATTACTCTACTGATGAGCACCATGGAAATGCTTATAAATAAAATAATAATCTCCTCTCATTAAGTTACAGTTCATGGAGTGGGGAAAGATGATTTTCCTTTGTATGTTCCTTTTGTAAATTTTATCATTTCACAGCAGAGGGTGTAATGTGCCTCTGATGACACTCAAAGAGACAGACTGTCAGGATTGTTGTCACTATTCCAGCTTCAAGCAGCTTGCATTTTTGTATGAATATTTTCTCCTGAAAGTACAGTACTATTTATGAGAATTAGGCATTCAAGAATATTTTTCTAATGTCAGAATCAGACATGCAAAAACCTTTAGTGTCACATTAGAAGGTCAGACTTCATGGAACAGTATGTCATGGAAACCCTAACAGCGAATACTGCACTCAAAGCAAAAGCTTCTGGCTTTAAGCTTGCAACACTGAGAACAAGTAGGTGGGAGATTTCAAATACACTTAGATTAAAATACAAACATTGAAAGAAACGTTCCAATAAGAACAAAGCATTGGTAAAGCCAGATTTGCCCCTCAGGGATCTCCAGCAATAATTGACACCACAAATATCAAACACTGCATTACTGTCAAATCACAAAATCTCATTGCTCTCATTAACTGCCGTATAAAATGTACATTTGTACGCAGTGAAACTGCTGGTGGTGCCTAACACATAATGCAATATCATATTTCATTAAATGGTGGATTATAAACCTAGCAAAACAAGTTAAATGTGATATCTTCAATTAGACTTCACTGAAATCAGATTTTTGTGACAAAACACGATGGTGAAGCTTTCACGTTGTCCCAGTGAATGCAGTACCAGCTTAAGGCACCAGTCACCATACAGATCTCTGAGACTGATATGAGGAAACCAAGGTTGCCTCCTATTTGGGGATTCAAGAAGAGTTGTGTATTGTGGCTGCTATGGACAACAGTGTGCAGTAGGAACTGCTAAATTACGTAAATCTTGGTGCCCCAATTCATCCATGTCCCCATGAAAGGGGGCCATTCCAGCTCCACACTGCACTCTGCTCCACAAGCAACACTACTCCACGCAATCTGCTTGCTCTTAAGTTGCATTTCCCGAATTTCTGCTTAAGAATTGACACAATTTTCCCAGGTTGGTCGAGCCAACTGCCCATAAGTGCAGTCCAGCTTATGGGCTGATTCAGTCTTGCTCACCAGTTAGACCTGGAGAGGAAAACACTGCTTAATCCTGCAAATAGTTTAAAGGCAGACAAGAGAATTGTTTGACAGATTCCTGGAGCATCCCTATTTCTATGCTCCATCCAAAGCAGCACCTAATCTCCAAAATGCCAGCTATTCTCAAAGAACAGAGGCAATTTACTGGTTCAAATTAAGATCCTGATCCTCACAACTGTGAGTGCAACCAGATGGTCAGCATGAGGAGACAACTGCTCCTGGGTCAGATCCATCCATTAAGCCCTTTTTATAGCTGCTGTGATTCAAGATGCATGGTCCTGCACCCACCTATGATTTTCCTCAGTGAGGAAGGATCATTTGTCCCTTCTCTTCCCCCAGCCACTTCCAGCGTTCCCAGTACATTACTTCCTGTATCACCACAACAGGCTACCGCACAGGTCAGCTTAGCTGGAAAGTCATCCACTCATGTACAAGCTGTCCAAGTTACCAAAAACAACTGCTGGGCTGAGGCAAGTGGAAAGAAAAGCTTTGATGGGCAGATGAGATTTCTGCATGTCTGAAGCTATAAACCACCACTAACTAATGTGCAGGGTACAGAGGCTGGGACAAAGCAAGAGTATCAGACAGGTTAGAGTGACATGCTACATTCAGCTCCCAGCTACTGTACCTGGACTGGGACACTTTATCAACACTTTTCTTTGTAAAGGCTGCATGTTGGTTGGACACACTGCCTAGTGTTGGCAAGGTATTTGGATAATTTTCTCCAAAGACAGGAGAGAGAGATAGAGAGAGAGAGAGAATTTAAAGCAATAGTAGCAAACCCCAGAATAGCCAGTGTCCAACTTGAACACAAGAGCTAGAGTAAGAAAAACAGATACAAAAATAAGATTATCCCTTAGTTACAGAAGACACAACTATTAAATAATGATCAGAATTTTCCTTGAAGAAGAATCTAGCTCTTCCCAGTCCCCAAAGCTCTCATCCCCATTTCTTTAAGGGTTTTCATAGATACAATAGTATGAAATGCCTTATTGCCATGTAGCTGCTAACAAGAGACAGATGTTTCATTCAGTTCCAGGAAAACGTAGACACAAAGCACATTATGATGACCCTCTAAATATTTTTGATCCAAGACCCATTCTGCTTGTTACCCGTTCATGTATTTAGTCAAGAAAATGCATACCTTTCCTCCTAACTAGAGCTAGCCAAAAGAGCATGCTTGGATCAACTACTTTATCTTAGCAAGACCACACTGGAAGGCAAGGCAAGCAATGCATTTTCATTTAGCAAATCCAAAGCTTGAGAGCTCTTGCAATTACTACACAGCCAAATCAACTGGTGGCTGTGAGCCGAATTCCCTGTGTTATTTATTTAGCTAGACCAGAAGACACACTGCATGCTGGCGTGCAGGACGAAGCATCTGTTTCACTCAGACGGTTGGCTGCATTCTTTACTTGATATTAATATCGGTGAAAATTTAGTAACTTAACCACTGGCATGGGAAGTCTGACTTCTAAGAGAACAGATGGTAGTGATCATCTCAGGTTAATTTTAGACTTCAAAAAATTGTTCTGAGTCAGCAAAGCATCAAGATAAGAGGGAAAAAAAGACAACATCTGTAAAATCTCCTACCTGTTTCCCATCCAAAGTATACAGCTTTTTGACCACTCCTGTCTCCAGCTTTATAGCTTCAGTGATATCGGTGAGAACTTGCTCAAACGAATGGGCGGTCTTCTTGTTCAAGAGCACACGAACTGCCTTCCGGGGCTTCACCCCACTACGGATGATGGTTACCAGCTTGGGACGCACAAAATCTTTGTTCTCCTTTGCTTGGGCACTGTTGCTGCTGGCCAGAGACTGCGGTGCTTTCTGGTTGGCAGATGTCTTCACATTGACAGACCAGTTGGGATTGACATTCTTTGTGTATTCCACCTTCTTGAAGAAGTTGTCGGATGAGCAGACGTAACTTTCCCCTTTTGAAAGAAATGAACACTGGTATAATTCTATAGTTCTTACCATAAGATTGCTGAGAAACAGACACCACACATTTTTCCCCCATTAACCACGTAAAACATTTGTCACTGTTTTTATTACAACTTCCATGACAGCTTATTATTAAAACACTGTATGAATGTTATATTTATGCTTATTTAAAATATGATTTAGCATTTCCCCAACGTAAGCAAGTCAGACAGCTTGCATCAGCAAATACACACTATCACTTAGTCACGTAAATCAGGGATTAAACAAGATTCAGGGTTGCAAAGATACCTGAAGATGCAACTAAGCTGTCTAAAAGCTCATAAACATCTAATTCATTTAATCATCTAAATCATTTTGTAAATCTGTGAGCGTCTTCTCTGTCTTTATAGACCTAGCTACTACTTCAGCCTGTCATCTCTTGCCAAGAGGATACCAACACCCATCTACAAGGTACCTGTTTTCTTAAGGCTGAAGAATGATGAAAGTCCAGCACTGAACAATCTCTGTCAAAAAGTAGCTTTGATAAATCTGGCAGGCATAACAAATACGCTTCAATGTAATGTCAGTGGCTTATTAGAAGTCAGACTTAATGGCAGCTGAGATAGAACACTACATTAAATATCACTGTTTGCTTTAAAATGGCTGGTATCAACCTAAAATATACTAAATCCGAATTTAGACAGAGAAGGATGAAATGTTCCCAGTCTTATTAGTAACTCATTTAAAAAAAAAAAAAAA
>WBMW01003583.1:254355-295417 GCA_013396635.1 Penelope pileata
AAAAAAAAAAAAAAGCCTCACCCTATCCCATCCAAAATTAGTTTCAAGCTTCATCTGTAATATATAGGATTCTATCTACCTAAGGTTTTAAAATCACCTTAAAGAAGGATTTGTAGGAGCTTCTTTGGGGCCTGCAAGTCTGATGGATCCTAGAGGATTTATTACTAGAATGAGACTGTAAAACAGCCTCCCTAAGGGAATGTAGCTGTCTAGTCTGAAATGACTCAGGCTGCTGAGCATTTGAGGATGCACTGAAAAAAAAAAAAAAAAAAATCAGTCATCGCTAGAGGAAGAAGCCTTTGTCCTTTGTCTCACCATTAGATAAAATTTTAATAGGAACTGAAGATATAAAATGGGTACCTGCAGGATCTTACAAAGTTTCTTTTGGTGCTTTGTTGGACTGATCTTGCAGAACAAAGTTCTTTAAATATTGTGATAGTTAAATCTATATTTTGATTTCAAAGCTATTTTGAATAAGAAAAGAATCCTTCATATACACAGACTGGTTGCCTTCCCATATCTGTCAACTACCACAAATTCTGTGGCCTGGATACCTTAGAAAAGCCTGTCCAGCATCTGAATCTGGCTTTCCACTATGGAATCTGCCAGCACAGGATTTGACATCTAACTGGCAAAAGTGCAAATTGGAATTTCCGAAGAGCCTACTGATTTCCACAGAAAATTTTATGGTCCAGGCTTGTAACACATGCCTGGTACACAGTGCTTACATAGGCATCCTTCTGCTGACTAAATTACATTTTTGATAGAGGAACTAAGATTATTCCCATATAGAATGTATGGAGACACAACTAACAGATACACAACACTTAAGAGGCCTTTAATAAGCTTAAAAGTGTATAGTATTTATGTCCTTACTATTGTTCTGTGTTTGATATCACAAGCAGCCATTAAAAAGATGCAGAACATTTGGTTGTCCAGTTGTTTGGATCTTTTTTTTTTTGCCCTGACTTAGTATTTCACTTGCAAGAAAGCGGTGTGTGCTCTCAGTGGTTACACCACCAGTAGCAGCTTTTGTCTCTTACAATACAGAGTGACCAAAATCATTTATCACCAAGAAGCAGGTATTGTCCCTTCTGAAGGAAGAACAGAAATACAGAAGGCAGAAATCTAATGAGTTTCATGATGAACACTCTTTATCAACTAGTGCACCCCAAAGTAACAGAACCCCAGCAGGAAGCTCTGCTGGCTTGAATGAACTACACCAATCTATATTTGGGGCATGCATGCTGAGCAGACCTCCTCAATAAACTGTCCACGCTGCCTCACATTTCTTGAATTGGACTCAATAGAAGCAAAAATATCCCACAGAGTTCCTTATATTGTGAAGAGTTATTGATTGTTCTCCAGAAACACTATTTGTTATATCTTTCCGATTAATAAGTGATAAGCTGTGGTTTATTTGCTTATATATGCTTGACTATAATCTGGGTTTACATAATGCTTTGGGAGACCACAACAAATGGAAGTATATATTTGTGCTGTGTTCTATAAAAACAGGTCTTACTGTATTTTTCATAAATAAGTTCTACATTTTAAAGGGAATGGAAGAGATTATTGGTCTGTTTAGTAGAGTACTGCTATTCTTAATTCCCGGTGAATCCTTCAAAGTTCTTCACTGCACCCTGTAGCTGTCTAGTTTTATTTATTTATTTATTCTATTTAGAACAGCAGCCACCAAAGGCAATAATGGCAAAATGCAATACTCCTAGGCTTTGCTTCCACAAATGTGGTATTAGGTAGCAACAGACAAACTTTCCGATTACGCTCACAGTCACAAATGGAAAATGTAATCTGCCTTTTCTCACTTTAATTTAACCTGATCCCCAGCAAATATATTATTGAATTCTAAAACTGGCCAGAAATCTGCTTGGAGTGACCCTGCTCTACCCTTCAGAATAGTGGCTCTTCCCAGCATCATTTCCATAGTTATAGCAGTATAGCTCCAGGGAAGAGGCATTTCCATCCTCCTTGACCTACAGATGTAACCTCAAGTGTTAATTTCATTTTAAATTAACTACAATTTATGTCTTTCCAAACTCAGTTTATGGCTCTCAAATAAGAGCCGTATCAGTGAAGTTCCTCAGAAATGCACATCCCTTTCTCCATTTGCCAGCCAGGAACATTTGCTATTTCACTTCCTGCAGCTGAGTTTTACCCGAATCTTGCCATAAGGTAGTAGCAGAATCATGCAACCATAGTCTGAAGTCAAATGAACTTTCTGGTTTTGAACGTGTGTTGTGGCCAGGGGTTCACTAAGGAGAGGAACCTTAGGGGGAATATTTCTATCAGAGAGGAGTGGTTTCTCTGCTCCATCTATCTGTAGGTGAGCCTATGATAAGAACTCAAGGTGTGCAGCTGTGCCAGAAATCTAACTGATAAGCACAGCATGGTTGTAGAAGTGCACAGCATAACAAAGAAAGAGGAGTAAGCAGATAAGAGATTCAGTCAAGGACAAAAGAAACAACTCCAATTAATTGCTTCCCAGCCCTGAACATAAAAATTTGTGCACAAATATTTTCAGGAACACATCTTTAGACAACAAGCAGCTGTGCACACGTGCAAAAATACAGCTAGAAGCCATGAGAAAGTATGAGGAACAGCCATTTTGCTGCTTCCAAACAAAACCCCAAATGGCAGCCCCAAAGAGAGAGACTCTCACATGGGGTTGGAGGCTTTGGTAAAGATGAGAAGCATCATCATCCCTAGCAACATCCAAACTGCTGCTGAATACTGTACTAAGAACAGTGGTGCTAAAGACAGCATTTTTCTAGCCCAGTGCTAGATGCCCTTTCTGCGTTGGGAAGCCAAAGCTCAGCAGGATGATGCGCACTTGGCATCATAGCAGCGTACTCCAGAGGCATCACTGTTTCTATTGTGCCACCAAACCAGTCAGGACATGTGTTCATTCCTTCTATCCTGCTGTTAGCAATAGATGGACTGACTGCAGAGCTTTGACCTTAAGTCACAATGAGCATATTTGCCATTTGAAGCCATTACACAATCACACTGGCTACACATCACTGTGCTGCTAATTTGATAGAAGCACAAGGCGATTATTCAGCTCCTAAAGAAGGGATGATCCCAGCAAAGATAAGGTTTGCCTTAGAGAAGGTTTCTTAGAGATTCTAAGCTCAAGATGAGCGCTAAGCCTTCAACCCTCTTACAGCAGCTCTTTTTGACAACACTAAAAATGACAGGCTGTGCTTTAAAAAAAAAAAAAAGTTATCCTATCTCAGCATGCACCAGCAAGTTTTGCATGCACCAGCAAGTTTTCAAGTATAATGAACTGTGTGCAGAAGTTGAGAAAAATTGGAGAAGCTGGATTGAGGCCATTTTGAAAGTGTAACTGCTAACAGTTATTCCAAAAAATGTCTCTGTGGGCTGCAGTCAATTATTTTGGTTATTAGCTCTACTGCCTCAAAGTTGAGACTTTGCTGCTGTGCCCAGCTTTCACGGGATTTACTATGACTTCAGTAGGAATTAAGCAGACTTAACTCCTTGCAGAGTTCATTGTACTTTGTCTTAAAGTAGGCCCTTGAATTTGCATGTATGAACTTCCTGCTACTTTATGCACTAAAAATGATCTTCTGCCTCGAGATCCACTTCACCATGGCAAAAAGAACAGTGGAAAAGTTCCTTTTGGTTCTCTCACAAGCAGCTTTCCTATGAGAGAAGCTTCTTGCTCTATTGAAAAAAAGAAAAAAGAAAGAAATGCATGATTACCAAGTTGCCTTCACAACCACACGATGCTCATAAAGAATTTACCATGCCAGGTCATTTGCAGGGACCACTAGTACTAGTGTGACAGCCATGATGAGCACAGAAAAATAAAGAGAATCACAAGAATATGTTTTGTTATACAGGATATAATTAGCCAAGTTCTCAGGACAACAGCCATAGGAAACAATGTCAAGTTACCTAGGCTTCCATGTTGGACTACAGGAACTTCAGCTTTCCAGACAAACTTGAACATGCACGTGTTGGGTGGAGATTTCAATGTGCTTCCTACAAACCCCCCAGTCCCAGCACACACCACGCTCTGTGCAGTTCCAGGGTGGAGCCTCTCCTGCGACTGCTTTAAACACTCCTGGACAAGATTTTGGAAAAGACTCCCCAGGGTATGTCAGGATACAAAAGCTTGGAAACACTTCCTCAAATATCTCACACAACCCAAAAACATTTCCAATTAAACCCCACTGAGCAAAACAAAATTCTATTCAGCTTTTCCTGATGTTCAAACTGAGCCAAGAACTAATTCCAGACCAGAGCAGGCCAACACAGGACAAGAGCATAAATCCACTACATGATGGGCCCTCCAACCACAACACGAGGAGATCTCTGTCCTGCCTAATGGCCTGGGCACACCAGGAGCTCATAAGTTGCTTGGCAGCTTCAACTACAAGTTGTCCCTCAAGTATTAATTTTAATCTACAGTTAAATTCAAAGAAAGAGGGATCAGAGCTGAGGCAGGGAGGATTTGCCATCTCACTGAAAATGGGTCTATAAGCACCTGGGTACACTCAAAATAAACCATAGCACAAGCCAGCTTGTTTAGATGTCAAAGGCAAGTGGATTTTAGTAGAAACTTGGTTGACAATGAGCTGCTCTAGTATCAATTTGAACAAGGCTGCAAAAAGATGGCTGCTCTCTTTGTCAGCATCTTTCATATCCAAGTTCTAACAGCACAAGGCGCAGAATTAACTGTAACAATAGTGGCTCAGCAGCAACCAGTAAAGGTCAATTCTTGTGTTTGTTTCCTAAAGCCTTGGTCACTAGAACTCACTATAAAATGAAAGGGACTAACGTTCACCTGGTATTCTTTTCCAAAACTCACAGACTAGAACAACCATGACAGATAGCAGCACTTGGGCCCATATTCACTCGTGAATCAAGTCAAGAAAGCACACTACTAGAGGATACTGTCAGCTATTTACCCATACTCAGGATGGGATCAGGTGAGCAGTAAATAGGATGTTCTACTGCATTAAATCAACATCTAGATGAAGGCAGAATACAGCCCTCATCAGTGGCAGAGTGTACTTGCGCAATATTTACTGATACGTTAAAATTGATGATGCAAATAGGGAGTCAAGATTAAGATGACTGCAGTGATGGAAGATGGTCATTATTAGTGAAAGTGAGAGGAAAAAAATGATCAGAGATGGATTTTGAGAGTAAGTCATCGTAAGACATGGACATAGACAACTCTGGTTCAAGAGACAGTACGGAACAAGCAGGCAGTGACAGGTAAGAACTCAGCACACAGCAAAAACCATCTATGCAGTAGAGCCCTAGTGGACTTCCAAAATGAGAGAGGCTTCAGGGTTCAGTACAGGAAATGACAAAGAGGCACATCCCAAACGATAGGTAAGAGATGTGAAAAGAAGAATTGAAGAGACTTCACTTGTTCCATTTTGGACAGACTAGGAAGAAAAACATTCATCTGGAACCTTAGGAGAATGGCTTCTAACACCAAGGGAAGGAAAGTCTACTAAGTCCAGCCCTAGAGACCAAGAAGGTTATTTCCAAGAACCACTTGATTAGTAGCACACCAACTATTTTTGTTCACCTGAAATATCTGCTGTCTCAAGGTTACTGGTATCATGCAGCATCATTCTCTATCCTACAGAAGTGCATTTGAGCCTACACAACACAAACATTTTTTAATCATGCAGTAGTAATCAAGTACATAGAATGTGATGTGAAAGACTATTAGTAATTTACCAGTTACTGAAAACCAAACTGAAATTAGCCTCTCTGATAACTTATCTTCCTAGGTTCTATTTCTTTATTGGAAATTACAATAATAAATTTGTTACATTATAGCAACTAGAACTGCTTTAATTTACCTCAGTCTTTAACCAGAAAGCTATTTTATACACAGCAAACATACCGTTATGTACAGTATCTGCACTGTTTTGTATGACACAGTGCAAAACCACTAAAGTTGTTTTTTTCGTGTATACCTAGTACAGAGTTACACAAACACGCAAGCTAGTAGCATAGTTTAACCACAGGGTTGGTTGCAACCATGGTATTAATAATCAACAGCAACGTCTCTCCAAGACTGCTTTTCTACAACAGCTGCGTAGAACATTCCTAGCAATATGGGAATATTATCCTTAACTGTCAATAACAGCACATAGATCTACTTTTGCATCTTGAGACACTCGATTCCTTTGTTTCATTCTGCTCAGATTGTATTTTCCTAGCTGATGCTCTGCTGGAGATACTGCAACGCAGACAATCCCATTTTTGTTTCAGTGCCACATCTTCAGTGCTGTTTCCAGACACCATTTTGGTAGAACAAAGCCAGAACCCAAATGTCAGCATCTCCTGCCTGTACCCATATCAGTAAAATAGCATCTTTTCAAGAACTAGGTACTTTCTTATCTGCAGCACAAATTTCAGTGTCAAACAGGTATAATCATGAAAGGTTTGTTAACTTCTGACAAAAAAAAAAAGAAAAGGGAAGAACATGAAAAATGCATTTTCTCCTGTGGAGTTATTCCTGAAGATATATGTGAAACCAAGGACAAGAAGGACTGAGAGCTGTCACTGGAGAAAGTCTGTGGCCATATTAAGAGAGATGAGAAAAACATGGCAGAATCTCTAAAATTAAAGGAGGCCACACCTCCATTTGACAGCTGTATTGTAACTCAGCCGAGAATGATTGTACTAGGATTGCATCACCTCTCTGAAAGGCATTAACTTATTCCCAGTTCTCTTCTATGAAAAACAATATTATTCCACTGTGTGCTTTTCCCCACAACTATTTTGGGGAAATGATATCCCACTTGACAGATAAAGAAATTTAGGGAAAGAGGCTGAAGTCAGACAATGACTCACTGCTAAGGTTGCCCCAGCAGTTCAGTGGCTCGCATCTACTCTTATTAAATCAGAAGCCTTGTGGTTTCTATAAAGTCACCAAACCAGTCAGGTCATCTGCTTGCAAGAAAACAAAGAATAGTGGAACGCACTTCCCTCTTGCAACAGGATAATCATGGTATTCCAGGCCCAAACAAAGGATGGAGTGTCTGAATTGCTCCGGGAAGGGAAAAGCAGACTAACTGCAAGTGTCCTCTGTGCACCCTGCTCAGGCTGTGCCACCAGCAGAGCTCACCCATGACTGTGCCTCAGGCAAGGAGGCAGGACTGGCCGTGCAGTGATTTCGCCCTGGGCATCCTCCTGGCAGCAGCCCACCACTGCAGAGGCTGAGCTCCATAAGAGCAAACCCACTGCAGACAGAAGGATGAATTTTGTCTCCTCCTTCATCCCACAGCCCAGGTGATGCTCAAGGAACAGGCACACTGCCAGTCCCTCTAGGAACAGAGAAGCACTCAGACTTGCCCCGAGCACCCCCTGCACACTGAGACCTTCTTTCCATGCATGGGATGCCTTCCCAGACTTCCCCACAAACCTACCGCAGCAGCCTGCCCCACATCAGCCCCCACCACACACAGTCCTGTAGAAATACTCCCCAGATACACTCTCATACACACACACACACCACATTTGGACACATACCTACCACCTTCCATACATGCCTTTCACGAATCCTCATACACAGCACACAAACCCCCCAACACTCCCTCCACACACATTGCTGTGCAGGAACCCCTGGCACCATTTCTTACACACAAAGCCCAACACCCTCCACACATTCCCTGAGCCCAACCCTCCCAACACACCCCCTGAGCATGAACCCCCTCCTTACACTTTCTTCCACATACACTCATGTACAAACCCTCAAATTTCACCAAGTGCACCCCCCCACACACAGCAAATACCCCTTTCCATGCACACATCATGTTCATTAACCCCCAAACACAATGTGTAAGCTCCTGACACACCCCTCCACATTCCTCAAATGCTGCATGAACTGCTGACACGCCCCCTTCCACACACCCACCAGGCACACTGCATGAACCCCAACATCCCACATCACTCTGAAATCCCCTGCACAGACCAGCCCACGCCCCCTTACACACACTGCACAAACCCGACACTGCACACCCACACACATTGTGCATAAATCCCTCCCACCTCCATCACACATCCTGCATGAACCCCATTACATACACACTGCATGACCCCACCACACATACAAGTGCAGCACTTTCCATTCACACCCATCCAACCACAGAGGGACCCTAGCCCAGTCTGGACAGATACAGGGAAGCCCTCAGACAGCCCCCTGAGCAATGGACAGGGCCGTGTCTAGCCCAGAGGAAGACACACCCCCTCCAGCTCCACATCTGCACCAGAGCACGCGTAGCAGGGGCAACCTAGGGGTTGCCACACTCCTCTGCACCTCTGTGGAGGGAAGGAGATGGGGCAAGTTCAACGCAGATGGGGCAGAAGCATCCCTAAGCCCATAGGAAACGTGACCTTAAGAACAAACCCAAGTGGTGCAGTCCCCTTCTCACCCCTCCTCCTCACTGCACCAGCCAGAGACGCTAATTACCTTCCTCCAGCTCATCCATGCTCCCAATCTTCCGCGACCCATCAATGGTGTAAATGTAACGGACTCCCTGAGGCAGATTAATGTTGTCAGACAGGGACCGGGTCAGGTCAGCCAGGAGAGCATCAAAACTTCGGAAGCGGTCGGAAGACACAGCATATACAATCCCCTTGAAGTAGCGGTCCCCGTTGCGATAGAAACGCACCTTCTTCGCTTTCTTCTCATTACTCAGTGCCTGTAAGGTCCTGGTTCTG
The DNA here is from genome assembly GCA_013396635.1 of Penelope pileata. NCBI lineage: Eukaryota > Metazoa > Chordata > Aves > Galliformes > Cracidae > Penelope > Penelope pileata. The sequence continues at coordinate 263,095 of WBMW01003583.1, forward strand.
TAGAAGCTACAGTGAGCACTGTGAGTGGGACTGGGCAATCCATTCATACGTGAGCCTCGCATGTTTCTGGACGCCTTGTCTCTTTCGTCAAAGTGTCCAAAATCAAGTTCCATAGTTTGGTGAACCCTAAAGATCTGAAGCTGAGCAGGAAGATGGGGAGAAAATGAGTGTGAAGGGGAAAGGTTAGAGCCAAGAAGAGCCGCAATTCAGAGAGAAAAATGACACTAATGTGATAGCTGCATTTGAAACAGGACGGATTTATTTGGGAAGCATCCCCTCCCCTGACCCAGATTTGTATCGATTCTGGTGACTGAAGGTAGGAGGGGTCCTCGTTTTGAAAGGGATCCAATTACTGGGGGGCAGGGAACACATTACTAGACAGCAGTCTGCTCCTGCACCTGGGAGTTTTCAAAGTGCAGTAAATTGGGAGTTGGGGCCAAAGGGATACATGACAGTTGCAACTCAGACCCAAAAAAATTCATCCAAACACCAGTTGGCAATGAATTAAACCTCTGAGCCCTGTGAGGTTTCCTTTGGCAACAGAAAACAAGGAGATCCCAGTGAGTCAGCCCTTCAATCTGTTGAATCACGGAAGGAACCAGAGCATCTGAATATTTAACATTAGAATAAACTGGCATTTATGAAAGAATGGTCACAGGGGACTAAGCAGTTTCTTTGTGATGGCCTGTTCAATAAGGGTTAGCAATGAGATCCATCCCACCCTTCCCCCTATCCGCAGCCCCCTCCTAGCCCATCAATCAATTCCCAGGACCAGCCTACATTTCTAAGAAGAAATGACTGGAAAGAAAAATCTGTCATTGAAATGAGGCTTCTATGAGCTCTTTTCAGCAGCCTGAGCCTTCTCTGAATTGCATTTCTGCTCCCATTTAATGAGGAGGAGAAAATAAAGGAGCTATTTCCACACACACACAGACACACACACCCCAGCCTTAAGTGATTTAATCGCTGGAAGTGCCCCCTGCCCAAGGGACATGCCGCCCCTGCCAGTTCACCTTTCATTGTTCTGAGCACAGGGGGGCTCCTAGCACAAGGAAGGAGCTCAGAAAAACAGAGACTTGAGCTGACAGACAGTAATCAGGAATTTCTGCATGGTCTTCAGTTTGTGCTTAAGAACAACCTTCCCTTTGCACCAAACCCCAACACAAAAGGAAGAGAAATCCCCCTAGTCCCGCAATAGAAAGGCTCTTTCACTCCCCCTGCTCAACTAGGAACATTCAACTCACGTAATTTGCTTGCATGTTAACACGGGACAGAAATGGGATTTACATCCCACACTTGGCAGCCAGGTTTAAATCTGGGAAAAGCTGTTGCTATCTGTTCCCCACCCCTCACATTTGCCAGAACCGAGCTGCTTCCCTGTGTTTTACAATGTCACCGTGACCTGTATGAGGAAAATCATTGTCCCCAGCCTGCGGTAAAGTACATGACAATGCAGGCAATCTGCACAGAAACCCTGAGTTAGGAGCATTTTCCCCACGATGCTAGCTGGGGTAGATTCAGCCTGGTGTCATGTATGGAACAATGAAACATCCAAGCAACTTCGGGAATGAATCAGAGGATTCAGAGGTTTTATTTAAAAATGAATTGCAGATGCTGCAAGGTACTAAGAGAAAGATTCCTCCTTCCATCTGACATCTGTTACTTTTCTGCATGCAAGTCACTCGAAAGAGCTCTACTCACCGGTTTTCAGCGCGCAGGGTGGAGATGCTGAGAGAAAGAAAACCAGGCGCACTCTGCCTTTGTTGTCTGAGCTCCAAGCAAGAAATTCCTGCCAGGGTGGATGAGACGCCTCCTAGGTCCTAGTGCCTTGTTCGATCTCTTCATCGTAACTTTGCCTCAACAGCTGTACTCTAATCATCATTCATCTGATTGTAGTCTTCTCTATATCTGAAAGGGAAAAAAAGGGTGTGTTCATTCCAGCTCTGGATATGGTAATAGATGGATAAATAAAAAGTTTAAAGGGGCAAGTTTGGGGCTCGTGTTCTGAAGGAAGCAAATTTCTCCTTGGCTCTAGCTTCACCAAGAAAGTGTCTGGCCCCACTGAATACAGAGCATAATTAAACTGATGCACCAATTTTATAGGATTACCAATACAGAGAGGTCATGGCTACAAGCCTACTATATGCTACGATGCTGGCACAAGACTCCAGCGCGTTAGTAAAGCAACTTAGAGAAAAAAGCTGACCAGTGGCATTGGGCCCAGTCCTGCTGCTGTACTGGTTTTACATAGCATTCATGGTTTACACTGGCAAGCAGGAAGGGACAATTGACTTGGTGGTTACACATGCAGTGCCCCTGAATAATTTTTCTCTGTTAACACTGGACATAAGCCAAAACCAAAAGCTCTGAGTTCAATTCAAGTACCCAAGGGGTTCAGGATGGAGTCAATCAGCACAAACTTAATCCAACAGATTTGACCTGGCTCATATCCCAAACTAAGAAAAGTTCAGACTCAACTGCATAAGGATTCAAGCTGCCACAAAATCGCACTAGCCTCTTTCCCTGAGACAACAAAATCTATCACTTGCTTTCTCAAGAGAGATCTCCATTCTCTAGGCAGAAGAGTAGCACTGCAAACCCCACTCGCAACCCTGTTGGTGCTGGTCTCATCTTTATTTTAGAAAAGAATAAAGCTTGGAAATGGGAGGGTCTTCCCATCTGTAGAAGGAAATCTTTCCTAACAATGCTGTGTCAGTTTTGAATGAAAACAGATTTTTTCATTCTGTCATATTATACACTTGCACAGTAAAAAAATTTAGTATTTATTCCAGCTTTGTCTGCCCTGTAGATGACAGTCCAGGCAATGATGAATTCACTGAAAGCTCAATTTCCCAGCAGCTTTCACACATGATGTTTGTGAAAAGTTTTCTTATTCCCTGAAACCATCCTTTCATTCGTACAAGGTTCCCCTGCATCCTCCACAACAGCTGTCATCTGCTCCCTTTTGTGCTTGGTAGGATCACTACAGAGGAAACCACAGATCTGCTCTCCCTTCCTCAGGAATTAGCACTTGAGGGGACCATAGGAAAGAGCAAGCTCTATACTCCTCTGGGCATGTTTTAGTCTCTGCATGATGATACAAGCGGCAGGAGGGACTTCAAGGATTCTCCTTCCCATTCCCAAGTGAGATACGTGGACATTCATCACCATGTGCTTAATCTGTCCAGGATTAACAACCCTTCTCTATACTATACAAGATACTGCCGTAAGTATTCATTTTTAAAATGCAAAGATACGAAGATATTATGCATGTGCTCATTGCAGTAATAGCAAAAAAACAGAAAAAGAAACCAAATTCAGTCCTCAGTGGTGCATAGAACTTTGATACAGAAGAGGCAGACTGTTTGGGATTATGCCTAAGGTACCTGCATACTTGTTAGGGGCAATGTGGAAGGATGATGTAAATTCATGCAGCCGTTGGAATTGTACATCTCCCAAGTTTGACTTCTGTGGAATGTGTTGAGGACAGCAGATGGTCTCAATCAGCATTAAAAGATGGCTCTTTACTTCATTCCACATCTGAAACCATGTCCACCAGTGAGAAGATGAAATGTGTATATGGACACCTGCTCAGGATACTGCCGGAAGATTTTGAGCACAAGCACTTGCTTTTAAAAGCATTCAGAGTTAAGCACAATTAACTCTGGTAAGAAACCTGGTATTTGTCCCTGACTGAAGGATAAGGTTTCTACAGTCAATGGTAACAAAGTTCATCAGTTCATCTTTGGTACAACCAAGTTATTTGCATGAGGTGCCCAAATCACCATAAGTACAGTTGTTCCCCTTTAATCCTGCCACAGGCAAAGAGGATCTCAGCAGTCAGAGCATCATCGGAGGCAAAGAGCCCTGAAGCCAGATTGATGTGACGTTCCCAGGGGAATCACACCATATTTGCTTCTCTGCAAATGAAAGCAGAATCATCCCATTCTACAGACATTGGCTGGGCTATGCAATATGGCATGGAAATAAACAGCCCTTTCTTGATGCGTACTTCTTCACTGGCCCCAAGGAGTTAACACTGGTCAAAACCTATTTACTTTAGAAGAGAATCATTCCCTGAGACAAATCTAAACCATTTTAGGCAGTGTGAGATATTGATGGGAAGAAGGATTTTTCCAGTTCTCAATAATTTCATCTTGCTAAAGAGGAAAGATAAATATATCTTTTCAGATTAAAATATCCAGTTTAAATCAGGTGAATCATCTTTCCTCCAGGAAGCTAACATTTAGACTTCTGTCTGTGCAGCTAAATCTGGATAAGGACATGTTTGTTGGCATTGCTGGGCAACTGTGATACTTCAGAGAAGAGCAGACCGCAGGTAAAGTGGATTTTGTGACTGCTTCTGTGCTAACTTCCCCATATACACATAGAAAATCCAGTTTCTATCATGAGGAGTCAGTCTTAAGTACAATCTATGTCAGCTCCCCAATGCCTTGTTAATATACCGTCCTGAATTTTTTTTTTAAAGAATTGTATATTGATAGCACAGTAAGTTTACCCGTCACGATGTAAGCTAGGGTGCTAATCAGCTGAAGTCTGGCTGCACCACAGATAAGAGTTCTGGAAAAAATAAATCTAGTGATCATTGCTTTTGCAGCAAGCCTTGGATCATCATTGTCAAGTCAGCCTATTTGGATGCACATTTATTTTTCTTATTTTTACCTCCACGCTTTCGCATTGCTTAGAAAATGTCATCCCTGATCACTCCTTTCAAAGTTTTGTTGGAAGGGATCTTTATGCCAAAGCTCTCTGAAATCACAAATAACTATTTCAGGGCTCTGACAAATATGCTGAGGCAGACCTAAGGCCCATAAGGCCAGTGGCTCACTCCTGACACTATAGAGCAACAGGCTTTAAACCTCAATCTTCAGAGGAGCTGACAATTCCTTGAAGAAATATCCTGTATTGGCCTATAGCATTAAGACCCTCCCACATGATACTATGAGCTAATAAGCAATGGGCACTTGGCAGACTTTCACCACATAACATTTGTTTCCTTTGGAGATTTATTTTTATAGGGACCACACACATCTGAAAGTCTTTTAAATACCAATGGTTGTGAGCCAAAATCAGCTTACTGCTGGGGAGAGTAGGAGGAATACCTCCACAGCATAGCTTCCCCACTCCAAGCCTTGTAACCATCTGCAGAGGCTGTTCAGTCACAGGGCTGCACCCTTCTATAGCCTGAATAACTGAAAACCCCAGGAAACAACAGGGACAAAGTTTTCGGCCTGGGAATGGAGGAAAGGTTGGAAGCTGATGCTTCCAGCTGGTTTGGCTGGACTCCAAGGCCACATGCTGCAGCCAGAGAATGTGAGGTCCTCACCTGCACCCCACAGCAACAGCACCCTTTGGATGGGACATGTCACTCCTCTGGAGACAGCCTCCAGGTGCTCCCAGCTGTGCTGACTCAATGCTTCTGTGCCGCTGCAGCCCCACACCCTTGGCAGATCCCCCTCAACTTCAGCAGATTACTCTGGCTTCAGATAAACTTCTGCTGAAATTTAGGAGAAAGGGGCCATTACATCGTCTGTGGGATCAACAGGAAGCATGCTACAAGTGAAAAGGCCATTCCCTGTGCTAATAAACCCGGTGTATCTGGAAACAATGCAGCCCAATGAGTTAATTCAATGACTCACTGAAGACATTCCCAACACATCCAGATACAAGAAAGCCCTAAAAAAGCACAACACTCATCCAAAAAAAAAAAAAATACCTTTTGCATTAGATTTCATCTGGCATATTCCCTCCACACTACAAGCAACAAATCATCTAAATTAATACATTTTCCACAACTGAAAACAAATTCCCTGATAGCAGAAAGTAAAACACCCTCACTCCATACTATCCTATATAAATCCTGCCACATCCAGTGGGTTCCACAAGCTAAATTTTGGTGGCAGTTCAGTGCCACTGTTTTCTTTTAACAGCAGTTTACAAAGCTTGCAGAAAGCCATGGAAATGTCTGCCACATGCATTGCCTCTACCCTGGGGGACATGCAGAACCTCACAGAGGTTGTCAGTATGTTTTTGCTGACCAAATTAAACATGATATATGGTCTGCAAGTCCCAGCCAAGGTCATGATAAATGGAACCACAACAAACGCAGATGACTCCTTTCTCAGGGCTTGTCCATGGGCTGCATCATAACAGTTAGAACATTCATGATCAAGACTAATAATTTCTTAATAATTGACCTACAAGACTAGAATTTTAAATAGAAGATGAAAAATACCTTCAGCGGCTTTAGAAGACATTGAGAGCTTTTTAAAACTCTGACAAGATATTCAGCACAGCACAGGACAAAGACTGGAGGTAACAAAAGGCCAAATTACACCAATCTGGAGTTCTCAGCCTCTGAGGCTCATTTTGAACTTTGGAGTCGCAAGAAAACCATGATCATCCTGTGTGATGGGCAGGGACTACAGGTCTACAAAGGTTTCATAACTAAGAGCAGACAAAGAAAGAGTCACAAAGAGGGTAGAAAGGTGAGTTTAGTGCTCTTGGTTTTGAATTAACTCATTCCAGTGCCTACAGAAGTCCACTTCTTATACAGATCCTCCTTTTCTACAGTTCTAAGCACTTCTCATGTCCATGTGTCCCAACACATTGCCCATAAATACTCTTCAGCGAGGCCCACACTGTGTTTGGGCACACACCCATTACTAGTAGAGGGCTCACCTTCAGACATGGTCCATGCTTGTGCCAACACATCTGGCCTCTGGCAGCAGAGCATGGGTGACGAAGTCCCAGGGAAGCCAAAAGGCTCTGAGGAAACCTGTCTGCTGGCAGGAGATGATCAGTACTTAGAATGTGAATTCTGGCTGAGCTCAGCTGTTGCGCAGAGGTGTTGAGCTGTCAGCTACATAGCAGAAATAATTGTCATTCAGCTCGCTCACCTTCTACCAGCAAAAAGAGCTGAGAGAGGCAGCTCAAACGTTTTTACACTCTCCATGGAAGAAGAAAGCAGAGTGGAGAATTTTGTACTATTGTCTTATTGCTTTCAGAGGATGGTTCCAATTTGTTTTATGCTAAAATTTCACAGAGAACAGTAGTAAATGATGTTTTTCATTGGTGCAGATACTGCTTAGCTAATTCTGCTGTTGTTCTTCAGGCAAATTTATCTGTAAAAAATTATTAATAATCCTTGCTTTGCATTTACACTAAAATTCGAAGGTAGATATAGCAACAAACAAAAGTTTAAGACTAAAATAAAAATTTAACTGCTCAAAATCCCATATAAATTAAAATACAAAAGCACACTAAAAGATCTTTGTTTAAATGCCAGTAAATAGAGATCCCTTGTTTGCATCGATGCGGTTTCTCACTCTAGGATAGACTCATTACAGTCAGCCAGAATGAAAAGAACAATAAAATACACTACAGCACACAAGGCCATCGCTGGTATCTTCAGTCACTTTTCACCAGCAAGGAGAGACAACTCTGAAAACACCACATCAAACTAAACCAAATCTGATTCTTCTTATAGATTACTACCAGGCTTTGAACAGCCGGGTCCTGCATGCACAAGCCAGCAATACCCTGGTTGTTTCTGATAGAAGGCCCTTGAGTGCTGGGAGCATGTGAAGGAGACAGGCTTAAAAAAAAATAAACGTGGTGACAATGCAAAGTCCTGTCCCTAGCAGCTATCAATTCAGGGATTTTAGATATTTTCTGAGAATCTACAAAGAGCTACATGTATGTTTCGTCTTCAAAACAAAGGTTAGGGTATAGAACCACTAAGACACTGCCTTCCAAATAGCCCCATTTAAAGCACCAAAACTCTGATCTGAACTTCTGCAGTTCATTGGCTCCCTAGGGCAGAAGTTCTCATTGTCTACAGTGTGACCATGAAGAGAAGCACAGGACAGCCTCCTACTCCGCTGATGTCCCTGTACAGACTCACTGGAGATAGTCATTGCCTCCCAGCTGGATGAGATGCCTATCAGTGCTTTGATGCTGAACATTTTGGAAAAAAGGTTTTGGTTTAGGTTTTTTTTTGGTTGGTGTGGGTTTTTTTGTTTTAGGAAAATACAGCTTGGTGAAAACCAGATCACTGTTTAACATCTCAGGAGTATGAGATGACCAGATTAGATGTTAGAAGGAAATTCTTTACTTAGAGGGTGGTGAGGCCTTGGCTCAGCTGTCCAGTGAAGCTGTGGGTGCCCCATCCCTGGAGGTGCTGAAGGCCAGGCTGGATGGGGCCCCGGGCAGCCTGAGCTGGTGGGTGGCACCCTGCCCATGACAGGGTGTGGAACGAGATGAGCTTTAAGGTCCCTTCCAACCTAAGCCATTCTGTGATTCTATGATGGTGATTTTACTGAGCAAGAAGCTGACAACACAAATTTCAGTGTTGATTCTGATGCTATTTTACCTTCAGATTATACATGTTTTGTTCATTATGAACCTTCACCCCAATGTAAGATAAAGTTATTGCATACTACTCATGGACTATTTGTTCCTTGTTATGAGAAATCCCTAGCCTGGAAAAGTTTAAACAGTGAACCACTGTTTAATTGAACAGAAAAATAAGAACTGTACCAGAACATCATGACTCATAGCTAAGGTTAGGATCAAGAACCAGATCAGAAGATAATCCTGGTCTCTCATCTGAAGGTATCATTACCTGCACTTTCAATTCAGCAAGTTCTCATCAGAGTTACCCACAATCAGCTACGTAAACACTCAGATCAAGCAAAGATGATAGGAGTTTGGGCACCAGACAGAGTAGGCCTCCATTTTATACTCCTCACTTCTAAGTACTTATTGATCACTAGACAGCTAGAGCTAAAAAGCATCTACTCAGAAGCCACAAAGAAATGCAGATATTTCCTGTGACCTTGAACTCCAGAAAAACAAGCCCTAGAGCCATTTACTGCTGAGTGTGCCAGTGGGACCCGCTCTCCCTCACTGTGACCTTGAGGGTGGTCTTTACAAGGGAGGCCTAGGGGAAAGTGGCTCAGGTCAGAAAAGTCAACTTATGAAATGGTGTGGGAGTGCAAGACATCAAGTTCAATCCTTGCGAGCTGTAAGAAAAGGGTATCAGTACCAGCCTGGCTTTACCAAGGGCCCAGTGGGCCATATCCACAGTCCTCTCCTCTATTAGCATCAGCTGATGGTTGATGGAAAGGTGAAGGTAATCCTGCAACAATACATTTCAGCTCCCAGTGCTGAGTTCACATAATTAAATTCCAAAAGAATGTCACCATCCCACCTTTATATCACAGGCTAATGGACAGGTTTCCCACACACATCACAGCCACTGCTTTTGTTCATCTCCTGCTTTGTTACAACCACAGGAGAAGGGTAGATCAGCTGGTTGCATCCTGCTACAGAAACAAACCACAGCCATAAATACTAACAGGCAATTGTTTTGTTCTTTAAGCCCATTAAGTGCTTTGCTGCTCAAAGTTGATGTTACATTCTGTTTCTAACTAGAAAACCAAACTGCTTAGTGGCTTGGTGAGTTACACTCACCAAGCAATCCACGAAACATTTTCAGCTTGATTCTTAGTAAACCTGAAAGCTGATGGAGCACTTCTCAAGTATTTCTTTTTCAAGACTGATTCAAAGCCCAGAGCATAACGTGAATAGTCCTTGCGTGCCCCCTGAGTATGGTCATGGCTTGTTTCATTGTGGTCACCCTGTGATGATCCAGGCCCCAGCACTGCTGATGGGCCTGCTTCTCCATTTTGCGGTCTAATTCTGAACCAGCACTTAAAAGCAGTGCTTGCCTCACTTTTAGACCATATAAGCCCACTCATTTCTGAGATGGTCATGCTAAAGATCATCTCTTACTCTTTACTTTGTGGTGCCTTTTCCATGTTCCACTTTGGGACATCCATTTTAAGCCTCCTTCCTTGCCTTTTCCACAGAGGTGTGAAAGGGGGACCTGAAAAGAGGTCTAGTTTCACTTTTTTGCAGTGCTAATCACAACGGAGTGGAATATCCACATCACACATAGGCCACTCAAAATGGAGTAACACCACTGCAGACTGGTTCCCTGTGCGGTTGGCAGATGTGACAGGAAATAGTAAGCCACAGATGAGACTGAATGCAAAAGTGCAGTGCACAAAGGGTAGCTCCACGGTGCCTCACAAAGCAGCAGAGAGCCGTGGAGTGCCCACGGAGCTCACATACCGGCAGCAGTCATCGTCAGGACCTCCGCACAAACCTCGTCCATGCTTTGGGCCACTTCCCGAGGCCACAGGTATCCCTAAGGTAGCACCGATGCCACCCTGTGGTAAAACCGAGCATCGGCAGCGCTGAGTGCTCCCTGTTAAAGCGCTTGGCAGTTTGAAGTCCAGCTCCCAAGCGTATTATTTGCTCCCTAGAAAGGAAGGACACTCGGCGCAGACAAGCAGTCCCCATGCTCCACCAGCAGTACTATCGTGTGCACCGCGAGATGCCAAGGAGGACTTGCAGGCATAACAGTTGGTCCATTTCTTGAATGAATTACTATGATAAAAGAGAAATGAACGATCTCTCCTTCTACACTTTATGCTTCCCACCCTTCTTCCCACTCGGTGGAAAGAAGTGAGAAGGTAGGCTTTTTGTCTCGATGATTTGCAAGGACACTGCAAGCTCTGAAATGTGCTCACTTCCCTGCAACTCAGTGAGCAGCAGCACAGGTCTGGTCCTTACCCAGCTACAGACCTGACAGCCACGTATGATTATTCACCATCATAACATGCAGTGTCCATAGCATCACATTACTTCCTGCTAGAAGTGATCACTTACAATCAGAAATTCGGGTAAAGCTGAACAACGTGGTTAGTATTTAATGACAGTGATTTAATTCAAAGGAACTAATAGCTGATAGTTTTATGTTTTAACTTCCTCTTAGCAATACAGCTCCTATAACCTGGCTCTTCTTCCTACAAGTTTCAGCACACACTAAGCAAACACTTGCAAACTTAACACCATGGCAAACTCAGCCCTAGCAAGCCCACCTAAGCCCATCAGCTCTGAGTTCTCAAATTATCTTGAATCATCAGGGCTGGACTGCTGCTTCTTGGCAATGATGCAGCCAGATTTACACATCTTTCTCCATTTGCACATTAAGTGACTTAGCATCCCTAATCTGGAAGAAGAACAGATTTATTGTTTGCTTGGTTTGGCATATTACAGGATCTTCAGAAGCAGAATGCCCCTTGCTCAAACTATACCAGTTTGTGATTTGAGCTGCGTCTGGGGAAACAAGTCCCAGAGATGGAGTTTTAGCTTCACATTGCATTGAAAAATAAGCTGCAGTGTGACTTAATTGATTCATGTCAGACCAAATGAAAGCTTTGCAGAAGCTAATTATTGTTTTGTTTCATGTAGCCCATTGGGTGATAAGAAATCATTTCAAATTATAACAGACGCCAGGAACAGGCTCCCCACACGACAACACAGCTTTCTTCCCTTCACACAAGGCCTGCTAAACCAATGCAGAGAATCGGTTAAAGGACTTGGAAAACACTTAAAGAAAACAAGTTATCAGGCATTTACACACCAGACTTCCTTCACCTCACTTTGTAGATGCCCTTCCCTTTGCTGCCGCCAGGAGGAAGCAGTTAAAGGCAGTGCCAGCAGATGGCAACCCACGAAGAAGTATGCAATGGCTGCTGAGCCATGCAGGCCAGGAGCGTGGGTAGCCAAAGGCTTCTGCTTTCCTGCCTCAGCAAGGGGGTCGGAGAAGCTTTGCCATTGTAATTACATCTTCAAAGGAGAAGCTACAGAAGACATCCAGCTGTTTGAACCCCTACTGCAGCCACACTGTAGTAGTAACATCCATGGTATTGCTTAACCGTTTTGATAATCTAACTCATTCCATAAAATTCTGTTTTCAATGCTAAAGCATAGGAAGCTCACACCACGTGCACAAGGTCATGGATTGCTTTGATTTAACAGTGTCAGTTTCCTGTTTTACTTCCAAACCCTTGTAGAAGAGCAGTTTCCTTTGAACAGCACTATCTGAAGCGTAGGTTTAAATTTACATGCAGGCATTTCAGGCAGAATATAAAACCCTCATGTCCACAGCCCATTTTCTACATGTCCCCACATTTGAGATTTCCTTCTGTCTAGCTCAAGGCTAACTCCCAATTTCTGCTGTAAATTACTGTTCAGATATTTCCCTCCCCCCAACACTTCATGATATGAGATGGTTTAAGGTTTATGTCCAGAAAACACTTTGAATGCTTTAAGCATTTGGAGTCTCCCCAGATTATTTTTAAAGCTAAGTAGTAGCAGGTCTGATGGCCCTTACAGAGTTAAAATGAGAGCTTCTTTTGTAGGAGCAACGCTTTATTTCAGCCCAGAGACAGGATCAGGGTGTCCAGGTACACATTAGAACCCAGAGGACTGGAGCCAGAACACAAATTCAGACCAGCCACAACTCACAACATGCACACTTTCCATCTGCAGCTGAGCTCCATACTAAGAGCCATGAGAAGGATGCTGCTTGCTGACTAACCTTGGCAGTCTGGCTTACACAGAGCACATGCGGAGATCTGTTCTCCTCAGAAAGGAGCCTGGTCTTTCCTAGAACCTGCACTTCTGCATTTATAAAGGGAGAGTTTAGATCTGAAGTTGAAAACTGTTCAGTCTTCTCAGTTCTTCAACAAACCCTAAACTCAGGCATGTACTTCAGGAATTTGACTTTTCTTGAGAAGGACTGAAGAAGTGACAAATGCTAGTTTTCTCACATACAGAGCAATCAGTCTCAAGCAGAACATAGCAGGAAAAGACTACTGAAGAAGTAACCATTTTGGAGTCAATCAGGGGGAGATGAGTTAGCTGTCTAGTGAGGGAAGGCATTACAGCAACATCCTGCTAATTAGCAGGGAAGGAGACGTGAGGTCCCATTCACAGTACTACTGTTAATTAGGATCTAGAGTCACTGTGTCAGAGGGCTGCTTTCCATCTCCTCATCCAGAATGGAGATTAGCAGTAGTTCTGTTAATTTATGTTGGCCAAAAACCCAGCAATTTTAGGAGATGCAATTAGATTTCAGAGGACAGCTTTTTAACATTCATCTCAGCTGCTATAAATACATTTTTAATCGACTGCAGGATTTAGCAGGCTGTGGATGTCAGAGGAGTCATTGTGCACACTAGATTTGGAACAGAGCAGGGGGTTGTGCAAGGTCACAAGGGTGCCTAAGAGCCAGAGTGAGCTCATGCCGTGACAGGGATGGATGACAACTCACTCGCTGTGTGATGTGGAAGGTAGCATTCACGTTTATGCTACAGTGATAGGAACTCAACAAGCCCCAGGACAGACAGTATTTGTTAACAGGAAGCAATTGTCCGTCAGTTTCAGCTTCACAACTCCCTGTCAAAACTCTCCAGTTTAGTCACAATCCAGCAGAGAACAGACATCCAAGAAGAGGCATGATTTTTAATTACTGCTGCCCCCACCACAAATATAACCTTTACCATGCACTGACCATTCTACATGCTGCTACTCACTTTCCTGTGGATTACAATTAGTTCCAAGATAAATAACTTACCTTGTGGTTGGCCCAAATCAGTTTCAGCCACAGCAGAAGCAAAACATTCATTGGTTTAGCTCAATGATTGTGAAGTCTCTGCTGTTTATAAAGCATCCAGAGATTACACAACAGAATCCATGATGAAAGTCAGTAATATACAAGACCTAACGCCCTGTGTACCAAAAAGGTCCAAGCTCACACAACTATGCCAATCATTTCATCCTGGGCTGGACTCTGCTTCCACTAATTTTCTTTCTCGAGCTCCTCCCTTCAGCTTGAACTAGCTTTGTCCAGCCCTTATATAAGCCCTGGTGACCCTGCCCCTGGGCCCACCCCTTCCAGAGCACAGGTACAAATAATCTGCTGGCATTTCCCCATGGTGGAAGGCCAGCTATGCCCCTCCACCAGGTGCTCAATCATCAGTTCAGGCCCTGATCAGCAGTTTCCTTACACCCTGGATCTAAGGAAATAAGATTTCTAAAGCACTGCAGCATAGACTGCAATACGAGTAAAAGTATCACCATTCTAAACAAGCATCGTTAAGTTACTCACATATCAGGACAGGCTGCATCACACAGGCTAGCAAGAGAGCTTTTGGATCCTTTATGTTCTTCACACTAGCTGAGAAAAACAGCCATGAGGTGGATAATACTAAGGGTAAACAGTCGAGAGGTGCTACTATACCTTCTCTAGAAAACAGCCTGTTCCATACCTCAGTTTGAGAGCTCTGGAGCACGTTCAGAGGAACCTTATTGAAAGAGGTCTTTCCTTGCAGGGAACACATCCTTCAGAAATGGAGCAGGCAATAACTTATTCTGGTATCACTATTCCCAGAAGTAAATAGCATTGGATTTGTTTCTGGAATAACTAGCTCATTACCTCAGCCTGTGGCAGAAGCAGCAAGTGCCAGCCATCTGGAGTGCTAGATGGCCCACTGCCAGCGTAGCTGTGATGCTGTGGAAGAGGTGGAGAGCAAGGGTGAGTTACAGCAATGAGCACAAGTATAGCATAGACAGAAGGCTAAAGCGAGGGAAGGGACATGCACATAAAAAAAAAAAAAAAGGAAAAGAACTGCCCTTAAAAAACCTGTAATTGATGCCTAAGATCAAGCAGGTGTTGGAAACAAGCTGTTTTCCAGTCTGTTTGCTAGCATAAGGATAGGGATAAGAGATGACCTAACAAGAAAAAAGGATCAGACAAAAAAGAAAAAAAAAAAAAGCTGAAGAGCCAACCCACTATGCTGAGCTGGGAAATGCAAGTACCCTGACTTGAACACCAGAGGCACAGTAGGACCATCACAACATGGTTTTCTGCCATATTTGCTGACAGAGCTAACCTTTCTTACTAAAAACAGTCTAGACTCTGTAATATTCAGTGTACAGACCTCCCGTAGACTCTGCTTGGTGTCTTGAGCACTAGTGGCTCAAGCCATCACACCTTACTGCTTGCTTACCTTATTCTGATTCTGTGATATGAAAAGCGCTCATGAGAAGCTGGACCTTTTGCAAAGGGAAGGTGTACCCATTTACCACATACAAAAATATGCTCCAAATTCCCAATTCTTGATGTCTAATAGAACAGAAAATAACCTCCAGAGCATATAAAACAACGCATCCTTAGTAAATGCATACATATCTTTTAAAGAGAGATTTGCTGGCAAAGTTTGTTTAAAAGCAGAGGCCAGGTATGGCTGCTCAGAGTACTTAAAGGAAATTGGGTGGGCTAATTTCTCCATCTTTTCCTTAGTGTTTACCAGTATCAGGTTGTGGTAGAGAAATTGTAACACTTGAACACTGTGCAAGTCTTACAGCATTCTGCTATACAGGGATGCTGTTTCTCTTTCGAACCCTTGTGGGTTCTTAAGATCTGAGCTCTTTGGGCTGTAAGGAATGGCAGTTTAGTAAAGTGAATATAGTTTAGTAAATGTAGGAGTCAAGATAACTATGTTTGTCTTCCGTTGGTATAAGAATATAAATCAACTTATGGGTCTATCTTCCTGGAAATTTAAGGCCTTTAGTGAGTGTCTCTACTTTTCCCTCATCTTTCCCTCAGGCTCTCTAAGGAAAATTACTCTACTGTTTAGGAAACTACATGTGAGAGTCATGCCTGCAGAGGGCTAATTTGATATTGCTGTGCCGTAGGGCTGTGATCCCCTTCTCTGGAAACAGAGGAGAACAAATCTTTCTTAGTAAGGGATAGGCAAGCTGTCTTTGGGGTGAAACATGACAAAGGCTTTTGCCCTTTTCCCCAAAATTAAAATGTGCTAGTCTGAGCTGATTTTAGGGAGGAAATGTATCACCAGATGATCAGGAGGCCAACTGATAACACTGATTTAGCTGGCTACAAGCTAGAAACCCACATCAGGTCAGAGTTCATTGGGTTCTGTGTCCCAGGCACAGCAAGACATATTTCTGAAGCCACTGTAAAATGTGAATAGTAAAATCCAGGCATAAACCAAAAAACCCCTGGTTTGTTTGTCAACTCCTGATGGTTAGTGGTTGTCCCATGCTGTGAAGTTCGGGGCATCTATCTACTCTATTATAAATTTATAAATACTTCTGATGTAGTATTTACTGTCAAGTAACTTCCAAAATGCTTTGGAGCCCTCTGATCCTTGACAATATCCAGAAACAATGAATTTCAGAGGTTATTTAGAAACTTCCAGCTGGCATTCGCTATATGAAACGGTTGTCACTGGGTACTCCTGCTTCTTACTGCCTCCTGGTAACTATTGCTGTTTACAAATGAGTATTGACACCAAATAAAACAACATAATGGGATATGCAATGAAGATGCGGTTGATGTTTTGGGCTTCCATGATGTCAGTCCATTCTTTTTCACTGACGGAAATCTCACAGTTAATGAAATTGTTATTGCTGAGAGTTTAAATATCAACCAGACCCCACACTTGGTGAGAGCTAAACCAACCCTTTATCACCGCAGGGATTTCACACATGTAAATGGAAACAGAATGTGGTTCTACCCTTTGCACTTCAGAAACTGTCTTGAACACAAAGATAAGTGACAAGGAAAAGGAGTCCTGGCATTCACATGGAATTCCAGTCACATGGTTGAGGAAGCAGGGAAGCTTCTGGATACAGCAAAAGGAAACCTTCAGTAAGAACTTTCAGGTGTTTCTATTATGAACCCAAATTTATTTCGAACTCAGAGGCAATGTGTGGCTGGAAACAAGCTGCTTTGTAGGGAATGTTAACTAAAGGCAAGCAGTATTATCTCCAGCCCTTACAGATGGGGAAGTGAAATCTTCAGAAAGTTATTATATAGTCCATTGTATAGGTCATAAGGTCAACTTAGCAGAGATTTCTCCAGTTGTCCACAGGGGGGGAAGGAGAGCTAGCACAGAAATGTCCATAACCATAAATCAAAGGGTATAGCAGCTTTTCTCTTTCAGCTTTTTGTATACAACCTTCCTTTTCTGCTTTCAGTCCTCCAGCTGGCACAGCTTTCATGACACTGATGAGCACCAGGCACTGTTGCAGTGGCTGGGGGTGGTTTGGAGTGGCACTGCTTCCCTACCAGGTAATACAAAGCCTGTCCCAATCCAGGTACAAAAGATGGTACAAGGTCCTCTTGTAACACAGACCTGATATCCTGGACATGTAGAATTTTTCTTCAATAGATTAATACTTATGAAAGCCAAAAGAAATGGTTAGATCCTCCAGTCCCTACCTGGATCTTCAGTATAACATTTGAATGAGGATTTGGAGCTAGTAGCCATTATGATTCCTAGTGGAAAAATATCCAAGCTTAATCTGAAAACAGAAATCATCACGTCTGTGGCTCTTTTCGAGTGGCACCCTGCCTGCAGGTGCTACATCCCTCTGGAGTAGTTGTACTATGCAATGGAAAAAAGTGTCTTTTGACAAACAGCAACTCTTCCAGCTACAGGGGAAAAGGAAACCAAGGTACCAAGCTTCACTGTTCTTCATGCCCAAGAACACATTTACTCAAACTTTATCCAGTTCTTTCAGGCAAAACCTAGTAAAGCAAAGAGAAGCATAGCTGAATGATCGGGGGGGATGTAAGAAGCCAGGATAAGAAGTCTCCAGTGTAACAGCTGAGTCCATCTTCTCTCCTTGCTGCCTGAGAACAGGAGATACTGCCTATAGGTAGTGACCAAACAGCAATTGTACCTTTATATCCTCTTCCAGAAATAATTCTCTGTCTCTTTTTTTATGGAAGGGTCCCCAGGACTTCTTTTAATGAAAAACCTTTTTCTTTCCCTAAGGTCATCTGTGCTCCAAAGAGGACTATGCTTTGCTAATTTCAGCCATTTAATTAAGACAGGGGTTGTGTGAGCAAGCACGTAGCTTGGGAGCTGATCTTTTGTGAGCAGAGCAAATTTCATTTTGTGCAAAGAGAAACCAGGGGCTTAGGCTGAATTATCAAATGAATTATACCAACTGATCACTTTCCTTTGGAGTGATTTAATTATCAAAGATTTTCCAAATGAAGGGGAAGGAGTAACCAGAGGAGGGACAGAGCATTTCCTGAAGGAAATGTCAGTTTGGCAGTTGCACCCCTTACCTACAGATGTCCGGTCAAGGTCATTAAGGGCAGGTGATGTGTTGCAACCATTTGTGTTGCCAAGCACCAGCTATTCCATGACGTGACATGTAGAAATAAACGTGTAAACCAAAGCATTCAAGAGAAAAGAGAGCACAGAAAGAGAAGAGAGTCAGCCATCATCATATGTATTAAAAGCACACCAGTCAGAAAGGTGGGAGAGCAAAGAATTAAGTCAGTTTCACAAGTGGTGAACTGAAGCACAGAAAACTAAGCATGTAGGATGGAGCTAGGAGAGACTTCTAGGACAAAGCTCAGAGCCATAACCAGACATGGGTCTGATCTTCAACATGGCAGCAAGTAGGAAAAAATATGCTATTATATGTACTTGCAAGATTAGCTAGAAGGTGTTCAAACTTCAGTTTAAAGCATCATGGGAAGGTGAAGGCCACACAAGACTGCTGTAGGCAAGCTGGTTTGCACCAGTCTAGTAGCAACGTAAAGTCGAAAAGAGTGGGATCAAAATATCCATTCAAACCTTTTAAACGTAGCTGTGTGAAAATTGGCAGCATCCCATGGATTTCTGGGAGAAACAGCAGTGCTAAGCAGGTAATAGATGGAAACACCAGATACCCCAACATTATGTATTATCTTAGTGCATTATACCTACATTCCAGCCGTCTTCCTGCCATTGAAGTGAAACGGATCGTGAACCAGCAGCCAGATCTTTGATATCCACTGATCAACAGTCCTTTCTGGGACAGCCACATTATTTCACGTACACCCAGAGCTTTTCAGCCTCATATTTTGTATGCCGCACAGAAACCTAGTAAGACATGGTCATGATTCCCACACACCTTCAGTGCTAATTCTGTGAGTTTGTTACCATTGTTATTGCTTGCTCATGGCACTAGCTCGAGGCCTTGTATCCAAATCTTAATCAGGAACTCAGCCCAGTTTGCACCTATGTACCATTCAAGCAAAGCAAATCATCTCTCCCATCATTATCTTTAAGGCAGTAATAAATGGCATACCACTTACATTTAACCCCAGCCTATCCCCATGTTGCATTTGTTTAGACAACCTTGCTTTCTGAAAAGGTCTTGGGTTGGCCTTGTACCACTTGGTGCTGCTAAAGCATTTTTGGGTGCAAGTCAGCATTTTGGTTGCCAAATAACTGCTAAGTTAAAGCCTATGACTTTGAACACAAAGAAGTAGAAAGGCATTTAAATGGGCTTCTGTTTTTACTGCCAAGTGTTTTCAGTAGGGATGATACCTTAATTGCTGCATCCTCTCTGACAGACTGGTTGCCTTCAAGATTGAAGCAGGAGGCTTCAATGTGAGGCTATTAGGAATGCTAGGAGGTATTTTCAATGTATTGAGACCTGAGCAAGATCAGGCTGGAGCAACTGAAATGCTTCTCTTGCTGCTTGAATGAGCAGCACTGGAATTTCTCTTTTAATGTGCACTCTCTTCATTTGCTTCTTCGTAGTTCTTTCAGGCAGGTTAGCATGTTTCCTGTGCAGGGAACTCACCCTCTTTCTCAGATGAATTACCTGAAGTACCTCAGACACTTCAACATTTCTTGTCAGATGCATAAAACAAGTCTTAACCTCAGATGGCAGTGAATCTGATGTGCCCTGGCAGTCACAAGCAAGGCAACAAAGAGAATCATTACATGTCAGTAGAGCTGAGAAAAACCTGTGTCCCACTACCAGAAAAAATAGGATGCGTCTCCAAAAGCGGCAGTCCTCAATGCTGTATTCTGGAATGTGTGAATGTAGAGACAGATGTGCCAAGTTTTATTAACACAGGTTTCCTTTGAAAGGAATTACACATTTGTGGACTTTGTCTTACAGTTAGGTCTGAGACTGCTTTTCTGAGACAAAGAGCAGTAAAGAAATCTCTGTTGTTTTTGTTTCTTTAAAAAAATGTTTTCCTGCCTGCAGGAAATATGTGATGACAGAAGACAGCCCCTACATCACAGGCCATGTGTCACAAACTGTAAGTCCATTTTATACAACATGAAGGTAGCTTGTGGAATTACAGCCACTGAAAATGAAATATCTCAAATTATTAAAAAGCAAGAGAAATTTTATGGCTAGAAAAGATACCAGTACAAATCTTCCAGCTTCTTTAAATGAAATCAGCTGGATCAGGAAGATGCAGAGATTTGAACTCCCTTCTAGAGAACTTACATTGAAAGTAGCAGTTTGTTGATTGCAAGGTGTTCAGACACTTCTTCCAGGGCCAGACTTGACTCATATAATGGATTTTTGGCTACATCACTAGAACAGACAGAAATAGTGACAGTAACTTCCCGAGCCAAAATCTCTGCCAGCATAGAAAATACACTTCACCTTTGCTACATCCTCTCAATTTGTGGCAACTGCATTACTTAAAAGTAGGCTGCTTGAAGTACTTCTAAATGTGCTGCAGGGAAGAATTTTCACTGTGACAGAGAGAAGAGTTTTGGTGGGTTTTTTGTTTGTTCTTCCTAACAACTCTGCTTGATAAGAACCAAGTCACTGCTGGGTAGACACAAAACCAGGTGAAGAGAGAAGGTGCCAGTCTAATTATGGGACTTACCAGACTGTATCCATCCTTCCTGGCATGTTTTTTCCACCTGCTTTTCCTTACTGCCAGTTGAATGCTTGTAATAATAGCCACTGCTTACCAGAACGTACAGGGGGTGAGAGAGCTGAATGTAAATTGACTGATGTCAGAAAGTTTCCAAAAGCTGCTGCCCACCACCACGTGGTGACCTTTTAGGATGTCCTTGGGGTTATACCTGGAATACAGATGTGGATACTTAGCTGTCACTCCGGTTCAGCAAGGGTGAATCAGCCAGTAAATTTCTGTACTGTCCCCAGTTCTGTACTGTGATTTAAAACCTAAATGATGGGCAAGCTAAAACTTCCTGTGTTGCTTTGTTGTGGTTTTTTTTNTTTGTGTGTGTGCGTGTGTGTGTTCAGCCTAGTATGGCCTGGAGGTTTCCTACAGTCCCTATGAAACAGAGGAGAGCCCATGCTGTCCCTTGGCAAAAGAAGCCACAGGAATCAGATTCTTGCAACCAATAACTATGTTCTACAAAGGAGCTAAGAGTGGCTGAGGTTTTGCTGTGGCAGTGAATGATAAAGATTAGCTAACCCTGCTAATGAGATATGCAGGCACTTAGTCAATCACGGAATTCAGGAGCAGTTGGCTGATGCCCAACCAACCAAAAAAGCAGATGCTAAAACCTTGTTTAATATTCTGCTGACAGTGCTGTGGAGGTTACATGTGAATAAATGAGAAACAGCTGCCCACTGCTGCTTTTCCACTGCAGCCCTGCCCAATATGACCCACTCACTGAAATATGAACATTGCAGTGAATTGGCTCTGCTCCTGTGAACTTTGTGGGCTGGGGGTGGGGGATAATGGCTTGGAAAGGACAAGGACAGACAACATATAGAAAGAATTATAAGGAACGTAAAGAAAATCTAAGAGGGGGAGGAGAGGAGCTGAAGTAATGAGAGATAGCACAGACTTGAGGAACTAACCAAGTTCTATGCCAGCCCCCCTCCATCCTTGCAAAAGCATTTATCTTGACAGCTAGTTTTGAATAAGGCTTCTCCAGTCTCACCAGCATGAATGGCAGTATTTTAAGCTACAAAGCCAGGTTTTGTGAAACATGGATAACATGCCAATCTTCACTCTGAACTAACAAAAATTTGTCAGTGGGCTATACCAGCCCATACCTGGCTGCAGACCAGGTGCCCCACTTTGGCAGTGGTAACATTAAACGCTGATAGGGTGAATCCCATTGGGTCTGCCTCCTAATGATATCTGGTAGGGTAATACAGCCCCCAAGGAAACACAGCACCTCTGGGTGCTGCAGGCTGTTAGCCTCCAGAACTCAGCAATTCACCTTTTGCAAACAGTCAAGGGAACAGAAGTACATCAAACATTGGTGGCTAGGCTGGTGTTCAGAGAATCAGCCCCTATGCTAACATCAGCCTAAATGTGCAGGGGATGCTAAAGAAGGATAGCTATAGTCCCTGCTGGTGATGTTAAGGCAGCAAATTTTGCTTTGGAACTCCGTACTGCACTCTCAGAATGCAGGCCAGGTATGGAGCCAGCTGCAGTGATGAAGTGGCCACATCACATTCACACACAGCTCCTCCAAGAAGCCCAGCTCTGGGAACTGAACACACAGAGGGTGGGAAAGCGCCTGGGGAAACCATGACTCCACCGAGGAGTGACTAAGGTGCAGCCCAACAGAGCATTGCTATCACAGGCTTTGGTCATCAATACAGTGACTTTGCATCTGAAAAATATGTGAATGACCTCTTCAGTTATCCATATGATTAACTCAGCCGTTTGCCTTAAGATACACAGAGCACTCACTGCAGTCTGGTGGGGTCCACAGACACATTTCTACTAAATGGTGTAAAATTATTCTAGCTGTTCATGTTGGGTCTGCTCCAAGCTCATGGAAGTTGAGATTTCCTCATTTTAAGGCAGTGGACCTTAGAGGTCTAATCTTTTATGCTCTAATTTAATTTAAATGTACACATTCCCAGGATAATCTGTGTAAGACTGATCCCTGCAGAGAGTCCCATAACATCACACACATTGTATGTGCTCTAGTTACAGATTAAGAGACCAGCAACTCATTGCATCATTCCTACATTTGTTACTCTTTTTCTTGATTATTTTGAGCTTGTCATTGGAAGAGCTGAAGGATGAAATGTTAATAATAAATTGTATGCAGAAGCAGATGTTGTGCCTTCTCTCTATTGCACATGACTAAAATCCTAGGAAGAGGAAATGGATTTGTTGGCATTAGCAGGTAGGACAGAAAATGACTCTCTCTTCAAGAAATAGAAATGAAGCATTTGAAAGCTTTACAGAGGGCAGCATGGGCACTGGACTGACACAAACTTCAATATTTCCTACAGCTATTGCCAGGAGATGGGTAGAATGCCTCTGTAATTACAGTGGGAGTCACACAGATGTATGGAGAGTAGATCCAGCCCAGAATTTTCATGTGTCCTTTAATGTGGATACATGGAATGGCCACTGAAATAATAACAGGGACCTGCCAGTGAAAAAGCTAGTTCTCAGCAGAGATATAGTATCTCTTCAGTCTTCTCCCCTGTTGCAACACACATCTTATTTGGCCACTGCTGCCCAGCAAGGCTTCCTGCCGCTTCCCAGGCCAAGAGGCCTCTCCAAGAGCATTATCTGAGCATAGTACAAAATCTCTAAATGGTCAGCGTTTGGAGCTGACGCCTAGGTACTAGACAAGTTTGGGTTTTAAAAAGCTAGGAGAGACTGGCAATGTGAACCTGGTGTGTCGATAATACTTCCTTGCTTTCAGGGGGAACTAAGAGAGGTTGTGTGGAAAAAGGCAGGGTGTGGTAAGCATTTGGGGCCTGAGAAGAGAAAGACTAAGCAGTGGACTTCATGTGTGCCATACAGACAAACCATATGGTGAATTTTTCCTCAGTGGAGTTGTTTATCTGTATAGAAAACATATCCTCATCTACAAACAGTGAAACAATAAAGCAACTTTTGTTGATTACATGCTAAAAATAAAAGAGATCAGTCTTCTGATAAAAAGGAAGGGAAGTTCAATGAGGTCTTTGTCCAGTCTCTTCAAAGAACAGTGACTTCCCACACAACTTGATGCTGGAGACAGAAGGGAAACATAGGC
Organism: Penelope pileata; assembly: GCA_013396635.1. Taxonomy (NCBI): domain Eukaryota; kingdom Metazoa; phylum Chordata; class Aves; order Galliformes; family Cracidae; genus Penelope; species Penelope pileata. The sequence continues at coordinate 286,821 of WBMW01003583.1, forward strand.
TGGGAGGGGAACCTAAACTGGCTATTAATAATCAGGCACAGTAACTAAGCACATAGTCACACAGCAATATTTATTTATTCCCTCTTCACCAAAAATTAATAGTCATTAAGTGGAACTGGCCAGTGGGCTTGTTCTGTTATTGACCCAGAGGCTGGTGGAGAGGGAACTTGTGACTGCTGTTAGACAAAGGCATCAAATGAAAACACCCCTGGCTGTACCATGAATATATAGCAACAGCTGTCACAACTCAGACTAAGAGAATGTCTAGGCTGACATCCTGTCTCCAATGTTGTTGGAAAGGTGTAGGTGCTAAAAGCTGTCATATAAAGAGGCCTCCAGTGAAACACAGTGAGAACTCAAATGCAGCCACACTAGACTACTTCATTTGTCACATTACTTCATTTGTCTTCATACTGCTTGTTCTGCTCCTCTTCAGCACTCTAAGAGCACCAGTTTGGGATAAGATTGGAACAAGGGCTCAAGATCCATCGCTAATCTAAAATCACTGGTAATGTTTGGTTCCTGCTATCACACCTGAGCTAAGAAATAGTGTATTTTCATTCAGTGAAACAAAGAATAGTTCTATTTGACATAACTCTTCCTGCTCTTTCAGTGCAGTAGAATAAAGTGGGATACCATTGCACAGAGTCAGGGCAATGTATAGGGTCTATGTCTATGATTTTGATTTAATCCAGTGCCATGCGAGTCAGGTAATGCAGCAATGACTTTTGTACATTTGATTTTGTATCATTTTAGCTTAAACTATATGATAACTGTTAATACACTTGACAGTAGCTAAGGATTCCTGTGCTGTGCTTTCTTTTATAGATAAGATAGATCAAAAGGGAAAGTTTCTTCTAAATCACGGTGGAAAAAAAAAAATGGTGGCAGAGCAGAGATGGCAATATTTGCATCTAATACTGTTTTTCACTCTCCTCGGGCAAAGATCTCAACCATATTTCCTCCAGACGGGTTTAGAAAGAGTTCATCCAGCTCTGGATGGAAATGCTGATATCTGAAATGTCAAAGCGTGTGGGTGGGCAATGTCCTCTCAGCTGCATATTTTGTAAACGAGAACTGAGGAAAGGGATTTTCTTCTTTAAGACTGGAACTAAAAACAAACCAAAGAAATAAAAAGTGATGTAATGGGGTCATCACAAAATTGTTTTCCCTACAGTATAAACTGTCATAATTATTATTTAATGACTGCAACTGAAGAACTGATCCCCCCTGAACATAGGCATAAGCCCATCTGTTAACTGTGAATCATGCAAATAATGTGACATCTGAGACTTCAGAGACAAGTTTAACTGTTTTGCAGCTAGCATTCCCTATACTCTAGCCACTGTTCATTCAGCTTTATGGTCTGCTTGTGAGGATTTGGTTAGAATTCAGGACATATCTGTTCATATTTTAAAGATTATGAAAGCAATGCTTCATGGGTCCTTTCCAGTAGTGAGTTAATAAATGCTTAAGCCTATTAGCTCTGGGCTCAGACCAAAATACCACCACACATAGTGAACTCCAGCTTTAGGAAAGTTTGCTCAGGATGACCTCTAAAGAAAAAGCTTTTTGCTTATCAGCATTGTAAACACAGTACTGACTGGTAAGTTCAAGTGCTACCTTAGACTGTAACAGGAGGAGAGGCACGTTTTAACATGACTATATCTAAGAATTTCCTCAGCATTATCTGTTCTGCAAAAAGTACCTCTCAGGGAATCACATCCTCAATCCTTCAAGCTGTTCCTGCAGGCAGAAATCTGTGACACCCTCAAAAGTCAAAGGGTTCCCTGCACAGAGAGGGCCTGCTCTGGGTGGACTGAGATGGGCTTTGTGGCAACAGTATCTCCAGTAGCTCAAAAGTGACTGAAGCACTTGCCATGGAACAATATTAAGAGGCACTGAAGGCAATGCTAAGCTGTCCACAGACAGAGCACAGAGCAAGGCTGAGAGGAAGCGGAGTGGGAATACAAAATGAACAAGTATATCTTCAGGCTCCATCAAGAACATCCAGAGTTTCAGGAAAACTAGATAAAGCACCAAAGTACAAAACATGCACATTCTATGTATATACACAGGTCAGGTGTTGACTTTGAGACTTAGGTTCATGCCAAGTCCACCCCAGGACACCAGCCCTGCTATGCAGACAGCAAAAAGAAATTTGAGTTATCCAGTTCCCAGCAAAAGTTGCGCTGTCCACATGGATTATTTATCCATCATGCAGAGAAACAACCTAGTCTCCTGGAAGCCAGTCTGTTATCTTGTTGCTAAAATAAGGCTCAGTTGTTAGCAATTATTGTGCACTGTTGTCAATCAGGCTAAGATTGTCCAGTAAGCAGTACAGATGGGCTGTAAGACAAGCCCAACTCTGAGTGTTAAAAACCAAGTGACTTCAAGGCACTGAGCCACTCCATTTTAGTTACGTGTGAGGACCTCTCAGGTTGTATCTTAGCAACTGGACAGGCAAAAACATTATCAGCACATCTGAAAGCTTCTCCAGACTTCTCGGAAGCTCTTGGGTTTAAGAATTATACTGAGCTCCCTAAAAATAGGTACTGCTGCAAGAGCTGTCCTACTTAGGAGGAAATAATATTCTAGACCATGGGCTGGAGAAGAGGATCAGGTTTAAGTTCCATACCTGATTCATCATTAACTACTTTTTGTCAAGGCCCACAGGGACCTGTGTGGGACCTCAGTGGAAGGTGGCTGCTATGTACTTGCAGTTTGGATCCAGGCGGAACCTGGTTTTTAGATAGCCCTCACTCCAGGGTTGTACAATTTGTACAACCCTGCTCTCTGCCTGAGCTAGATCTCATTGACTTACCTAGAGTACTGAAAGTCTCTTAAGTGAGTGGTGTTAACCATTTTGGAGATCTGAAGTGACATTCTTCACAAGCTCACTCATGAAAATGAAGCTGGAAAATTCAGACAGTTCTGCACAGGACAATGTGAACCCTTCACTGACAACAGTGAATCAAATTAGAAATGTTCCTTAAAATTAGCAGTAACATCAGACTAGGCTAAATTTCTTCAACAATCTGTGGGAGAATGAGTTTTTATTAATAAATGAAAGCATTGTAATATTTTTGAAAAAGGAAGTTTAAAACAAAGCCAAATTGTCAAAATAGCCCAAAGCCTTTCAAAACAACAAAACTCTTTTAGTCCAAACACAAGCATTTTGAGGCACACTGTACTGGAAAAAAACACGATTGTGTGGGAATGCATGGAGGGAAAAGGCACTCAGCCCTGCTGAAGCAGTGGGCATGTGGCCACATGCATTTGTGTAGCACTTTCTATTGACAGACTGTTTACGAGGGAGTGATGGTAATAATTTTTCCCTTTCCATGAAAAAGAAGTGAGGCAGAGACAAGTCAGTACATTTACTTGGGACCCTTAGAGGTTTAGGTAAGAAACAAGCTCCAGGCAACTTCCTTTGCTTTCAGGGTTGCCACCTAATTGACTGTAGTATTTCTCCTTTAAAGTTGGTGGAAGCTAAACCTATTTCATACAAATCTGAATGAACAATAAATATCTGGAAGTCCAAACACCCACTAGAGACTCCTGATCTAAAACCTACTGAAATGCAATTTTTTGTTTTCTACATACTTGTATAGATCATCTGCAACTCAGAGCCACGGCTAAAAAGACAAAATATTCAAAAAAAAAAAAAAAAAAAAACCCCACATTTACAGCAGATTCCATTCTGCCAAGACAAACAGCGCTAAATGCTATCACTTGTTTCAGTACCTCTTCCAGAGAGGCTTACCCTCTTGTCCCTAGCATTTGTATAGTTCTGGGCAGAAACCAGGAACCATCCTGATCTTTAGAGGAACAATGCCCTGAGAAATCACCTCAGGCAGTCCCAGTTATCTAGCTCTCCTCATGGCATCAAGGGATCTCCTAACACCTCTGTGAATGGCTGGGGCAGGGGATGAGAAAGGCAGGTAGGAGAAGGAACAGGTCTTTTTTCCACGTAAAAGGTCTAATACCAGCTGGGCACCTTGGGAGTTGAACCTTGTGGCTTCTAAGGCTGGAGAGGACCCAGACACCTGTATAGCTACCTACAGGACACCTCCTTGAAGAGCACAGCTACACAGCTTGTAACAGCAACAAAAGCTACTAAAAACTGGATGCCTGGCAGTCCTCTTCAGGGTTGTGCTCCTCACTGAGGGACTGAGTAACTGTAAAGTGTCTTGAAAATATAAGTGCTAGGTATAATTACATCTGTAATGAATACTACTGGAAGCTCACAGTGCTGAGTTTATTCTAAGCTACCTCTGATGGTGGAAGTGGTGGAATTTTCCACTAAGCCCTTTGAAAGCTCATGAAACTCCAGGCAATCCAAGTTGCCTTGGGTCAGCACAACAGCTAAGTCAGCCAAGATCTCATACTGGCAGGGATTAACCACATAGACAGGAGAGAGATGTTGTTTTAACAAGAGAAAAAGAATGGTAATGAATGGATAAGTGATGAGCAGGTATTGACTGTACCCTCTAAAGAAGAAGGAAGTACTTCCAAACACAAAGCGTTTGAGACATGACAGCTCTGAGTTAAAAGCCTGCTCTAATTTAACACACTTCCTGTCCTTACTACTGAAAACTCAAACATCATTTGTTTTCTCTCTCATGTTTGAGATGTGCACAGGCACCTACCAAGTTGTACTTCTTTCCAGAGTTCAATAAGCATCATCTGCATTAGCAAAAGAGACCTCTGCTTGGTCATGGCCTTCCCACACTCAACCAAATCTGAATTATCAAGAGTCTTCACAGCTGAAGGCTTGAATAGCCACTCTGGGATGTGTCTACTGCAAAAGCAATGTGAGGGAAAGGAGATCCCAGCTCTGTCTCCATTCACTGCAGCTGCACTTAAATGAATTCTAAAAGACCTGAAGTATGCTTTAGCTCATAGAATTCATGAATTTGGGTAACAGAAGAATACAGATTATACCCACCAGTAATCATTCAGAGATCTCCTTGCTCAAACCAAATTTTGGTTACTGTGCGAGTATTATGAGAAAGATGTATAAAATGACCTGATACAAAGCTTGGCACGCAGGTCAAATAACATGAACCTAATTGAGCACTCTACTCTTCAATCTCCAAATTCTTAGTGTTTACTTCAAAAATGATTTTACTGGATTAATGTATCTATGTATTCCCAAGGCAATTTGTATACCTTTATGTCATACAAATTTGTCATTGACTGTCCCGAAAATTTACATAGAATGAAAGCCTTACATACTTCTCAACAATTCTGGAATTCAGCAATTAGTCAGTCAAGCATTCATTAGCTTCAGCTGGTATAAATTGTGGCATTATTAAAATTCATCTGTTTTTATTATACCCTCCTACAAAGGAAACAAGAAATGTAAGTGTGGCCATTCAGCAAACAGCAGCTTGGTCCTACAAAAGGGAGAGATAATTTAGTGCAAAATTAACAAAGGGATAAAGAGCTGAGCAGCAAAGCTGCAATGGACAGGGACATTGCAAAAATGCAATGAACAGGGAGAGAGCATTTTTCATTTCAGGACTGCTCATTAGCATTACATAGAAAGCTGGGTTGCAGGATTTCAGCACATGCCTGCCTTATCTGTGTTTCATAATTCAACTAGCAACATAACTTCTGGTTAAATAGAGCTCTCACTTATTTCTTCTTAAATAAGAGGACATGTGCCCAGGGTTTGGAGGTGCTGTCAGGTAGTTTGTTGCTAGAGGAGTAGTTGTACTAATTCCAGTGAAACGTACACGTAGCAGGGAATCATGGCACAGACTGCAACACAGGGCACTACACATGATATCACAAAGGAAATGTGAAATAAAAATCAGCAAAGCTGCCCTATAAAGTCTCAGTTTTCAGAGGGTTCTTCCCAGTGCAGATGTGTGGAGGAGTCAGTTTTTATGAAGACTATTTTTTATTTACCTAAATACTGCAACATTGCAATAATACACCGTACTTGTGAGCTCCAGAGATTGAAGCCCTTAGCAAGATGGATTTATAATACACTCCTCCATTCCAGAAGGATAAAAGAGTTGTGCAACTCTGTTTCATTACCCTTCGGCCCTTTCTGCTTAGGCTAGGGTGATGGGAAACAAGCAAGAGAGAGCTGTTTTAAGGAGATAAAATGTCTCTGTCTTGTCAAACACAAACATACAGAGAGAAAATGAAATTCTCTCTCCCAGACTTGTGTGGGACCTATTTTCCAGAGGGAAACCTCGCTGCCAGTGCCCCAGGCACAGGCTGGGGAAGACAACCTCTAGTCACTGGAAGCTACCACAAACCCAGCGGTCATTTTGGGCCTGTAGGCCAGGTTTACTCTGTGAGGTCCCTCCAGCTAAGCCACTGCTGGGAACAAGGGATGTGGGGAGCTCAGGCTGCCTGTGAAACCCAGCTGCACACAGCTCAGTGGTTTGCAGTTACAAACAGGGTTGCTGCAGTTTGTGTAGGTCACCTCCAGCTGTGTTCCACTGCTGGTGAAACCCTGCACCCATTGCAATGGGCCCCAAACTGACATCTGGCCCCCAGCAAACTGAGCCACTCCACATAAAGGGGGGTTGGAACCTGATGATCCTTGGGGTCCCTTCCAACCCGGGCCATTCTATGATTCTATGACAAAGCAAAAGGAAATCTTGTTCCTCTGCTGCCCTCCTGAAATATGCACACAAAAATTCTAATTTTCACTGATACAGTTAATTTGCATAGTAACTGGAACAGGGACACAAAACACCTGCACTCTGTCAGCTGGGGGTAGCTAAGAAACACAGGGCAAAAGGCTTGGTGATCAGAGGGATCAGGATGGTTTGGGTTCTCACACCAACCTTGACCCCTCTTGCTTCATTTCTGTAGGTAGATCTGTGCTTCACACATAAATTGGTGAAAACCATTTCTACCCACAACACAATGAAGCTGAGGTTATGCTTATTCACACAGTTTCAGACTTCTCAGGGGAAAAATAAACTGTAAACTAAGCCAGCTGCAGAGCCCTCCCCAAAGCACCCAACACAGAGCACTAGGATTAAAAAAAAAAAAAAAAAAAGACAACATAAAAGGCAACAATGCCAACAAGCAACAAGGTTGCAGACAGGAGCCCAGCTGGGAACCCTCCCCAGCTAAGCCTTCCCATGAGGCACAAAACAAAAACCTCCGCAACTTTCGGAAAACTAGAAGCAGATAACCCTTTCCTCCTGGCTCACATTTTACTCCACAACTAGCAGGCAGCTGAGCCTTGTTTACCACTTGCAAGCATGAAAGGGTTAAGAACCTTGCACAAACTTTGCTGTGCACTGAGCTTGCAGTCTCCCTCCCTTCCCTTCTTGCCTGCTGCCGAGATGCAGCAGCGCGGGAGTGCTGCAATCCTCCCTGCTCCGACTGTTGCCTACTGCTGCTGAGGGAGGGGACTGGCTGGCTCACACTGATTCCATCCAAGCAGTGAAGCACACAAGAAGTCTCCTTGCCTTCTTCTCCTATTACCTGCAAAGGAAGGGCGTCAGCACTGATGCTGTTGAGTTGGACTGTAAGTGGACATCTCAAGACCTGGAATAAGAGCCATCCATGCCAGTGAACCATGTGAATTCAGGAGCAGAGGAGAAGAATATGCATTTGGCATATCTTTTGCTAAAAAGACAACATCCTGACTCCAGCAGTAAGACAGCAAATCTTTTCTGAACAAATCCCACTACCTAGGAGATGTTTCTTGATAAATCCCCAGCAAGCTCATGGTCCGAACCAGCTGCTCTAGCACCTAGTCCCAGCACTCCTGTCTGCTCTGAAAGGTAACTATGCTTTATTCTGTTCTCTTCCTATGCACTGTTACAGCTGAGACACTGACATGCTATCTTGCACTTCAGCAAGAGAACAAAAAACCCCATCCATGTCAGACAGAAGGGATGCCCTCCCCAGCCCTCCCTCAGACACTCCCTGGAGAAAATGCAAGCCATGGAAAGAATTGATACTTTAATGCTTTGTTTGCATTTCTTCAATGCTGTTTTTCTCTAAAAGTCACCTACACAGAACACCCCCAGCAGTGCCTGTCTTCTAAAATAATCCTTTCCATGCTTGTCAGGCAGCTCAGAGCACTTTAAACAGCCTTGGAGTAATTGTTCTATTCTGTCCCACTTGCCTCTTTGTAGTGGTTTTAGTATTGGGTGGAAAAGCAAAAGAGAATTCAGAAAAGTTGCCTGCACTTCAGAGGTGCCTTGCTAGCAAGTGACCCTTAAAGCAATGTGAGAGTAAAAGGAAACGAGCAAGCAAGATGTGTACCTCAGTTGCAAAAATCAATTTGTGCTGTCTGTCTGCACTGTTTGGGGAAAATCTTCTTTGTTGCTTGCCTGTGACCCAGAAAGCCGCAGAGGGGCCATGAAGACTTCCTTAAGAACAGGGCAAATCTTGAGAGCTCCTGAAGCTTCTCAAACCCTGGTAGCTGCAGAAAGAGGGTAGTAATTGCAATGCCCATGAAGTTTTGGCTCACAAATTTGCTCTCTCAGTGAGAGACACTCTGAGAAGAAACTTTACTGTTGTTTTGTTTGGGGCTTCTATTTTCATTACTGTTGGTTTGTTATTGTTTGCTTTAAATATGTTGTGTTGATTTGGGGTTTTGGTTG